>JAIPRL010001278.1:61028-88921 GCA_025469235.1 Pemphigus obesinymphae
GTCTTCAAGTAATCAGGTTACGAGTTGATAAATAACATTTTCAATTTAAACACAGTCATTTTATATTATTTACATTAGAATTCGCGATGTATATTCTTAGACTCAGCTTCTGAAATATTCTTATTTTCTTGCTATACATTTAGTCCATTTTTTTCATTGAATGACCTTTTTTAGTTTTTTCGTTAACATAATTATATGGAGAAATGTACAATTAGCTAATTTAATTAATACACTTGCTAATTGCATACCTACTACATTAATCTTTTCGTATTATAAAAAGTGAGTCATGTTACACACAATTATAGAGACTGCCTAAACTGCACAAAAAAATTCTTTAAAAAAAAAATAAAATGTATATACAATATTATAATATTATATTTTAATATTTTTGGGATAATTTTTTTGTACGAAATTAGTGTTTAATTCATGAAAAATATATATAAGAATAATAATAATATTACAAATAAATATAATAATACAATACGATTTGAGTCATGTAAAATATCAATATTTGGCTTTTTCAACATTTTGGTAGAAACATGTACAATTATTTTGGGCTTTGAACAAATAATATTAACATAAACACAATTATTTCATAATATTGAAGTTTTATAGTTTTTCATTAATATTGAAAATTATTACAAGTTTTGGAATAATTTTTTGAAGTAGGTATGCAATATTAAACTAGGTATAAGCATACCTCAAGCGTTAAGCACAAACTATTAAACTGGATAGTCCACTCTTCGTAATATTATAGTAATGTCATCAAATAAACTTTTAACTAAAATCAGTGTGTATACAAAGATAATAATACATCCATTCCATTGTCATAAATTGTCGGTAAAAACTAAAACGTACTTTTTTAATTATAAACTTTGGAATTTTGTAATGCAGAGTTCACAAGATGTATAACCTATTACTATAGTATTTAGTATTTATGACTTATTTGATATTGTTGGACACTTATTGGAACCTACTTTTACTTATTCAACTTTGAACTATAAGTACCTACCTATATAATATGCACAAGACTGTCGAGCAAGTTAATAATATTTTATTGATTGAGTTAAAGTAAATAAAAAAATTGAACTTTGATTTTTTTTTTTTTTTTGTATGCTATGCACCAGTAGGTAAAACTTTTTATTGTTTTGAGTATGATTTTTTGGTAAAATATTCATTGTAGTTGGTATTTTAAAAACGTTAATATTAAATTTCCTCAGTAGTTTTTTAAACGGAATTTTCTTTTTCTTTTTTTTTAAACTACGAAAAATAACGGAAAAGTTAGAAAATAATAGGTATATTGAGATTTTCTCAGAATTCTTTTATCCAAAGAAATGATTGAACATTGCTTTCAAATTCAATATATTCACCGCCCGCCAGTATCGTATAATACGAGCAAGTGCTTCTGATTGGCTTTTTTTGTACTTGACCGTGATAAATTGAACGTTATAATTTAATAAAAGTAAAACCGAAAATCCACGGATTTAATACAAAAATGTTGACATTTCACAATGTATAACCGTAAAAATTCCGGGTTTTCGAACATCGCAGATAATCCGGGTTTTCCCATCAGTCATCATTAGCTTATACACTTCTTACGATTAAGTATATTTATTAGGTACTATACGAATATATTCACAGCGAAAATATGGTCGTTAACGAGTCTATTCATAGTTTTTGTTATTCAAAAAACACCGAGGATACTAGACGTTATGTTTCTTAAAACGGATATTATTCATTGAAAAATATTATTTCCGAGGAAGCCATATCGTGTACCTATATATGCATAATCTAATCTAGGACGGAATCCGACCAAATTTTTTCTTTAACTTTATAATTACGAATAAAAATGAATTTAAAGTATGAATTGCATTAATTCTTTTATTATTCCAACTATTGGTACATTTTACAAATTATTAAAAACTAAAAAATCAATTTAAAAATGACAAGAAATTTTCCGAAAATACACAATAACCATTTTACACATTTTACATTTTCCAATATAAATTCGCCGTGTCTAGATAATGCGTACATGGACCAACCGTACCATTAGCACAGATATTTACTCCAGGAGTAAACACCGTTATCACCTGCAATTAGTACCATTCATATTTTATAAATTACATCTAAAATGTTATATATATATATATATTTATCAAATTTAAAAAAAAAAAAAAATTGGGCGGGTTTTGGGCGGATTTTATCCGTTTACCTGCATAATCGCCCACAAATACTCTATCATCCGCAGTCAATGCGCCCGCAGCCGTCTCGGTGTTAACGCCTTGCCCGGTTATACACTTGGATTTATGTTTCTATACTATGATCCGATTGTAATACATTTGATACATTAAGCTTCGTCTAAAACCATTGTTTTTTTTTTTTTTTTTTCATTGTTATCTAGTCAATTACATGACGATATTCCGAATCTCTGAACTCGTTTTCCGAATTTCACGGGCGTATCGATATGATACGATTGTATGATCTGCAACAGATCCCCGCGCTCGACGGACGACGACAATAATTATGAACATCACGAATACGTGCCGCGGTATCGTCGACCACTTTTTTTTTTTTTTTTCTCATCAAAATAAACACAAATAGTATAGCTTATGTCGGGCCGAGCACGTAGACACGTATTTTAGTCGAATGTCCACTGGGTTCAACAATTCATTTAAACGTTCGGAACAGTTCAAAAGTACAGAACGAGTTAGATCAGATTGTATATCGTCGGTTAGTATATTTCAGGGATGGTCAATTTTTCTGTCATCGAGTGCCAAAAATGTATTATTTTGTTATTCCCCGCGTGCTATAAAATTATGAAAAATATTTAATTTCAACAATTTGTGTTATAATTGTCGTTAAAATATTTTTGTTTATACAGTGAACGAACGAAAATGTTCATAAAGCAAAAATAGTATTACTTAATGACCCACATAATGATCAATGAATATTGCTTGATGGGATTTTTTTTTTTTTATACAATTGATGTTAATTTATTCATATTAGATTTATAATTAGTAACTTTTAATAATGTACACATTCACCCGTTAGCATATTTCTTAGATTAGATTTGATAATATTCATTTCTGAAAAATGTGACACGCACGAATAAGTCGATGAAATAATTGTCAAAATAGCCATTTCTATACTTTCTTTAAAGTAGAATAATTTTTTAGTTTGGTTGTATTTTCAACCAAACTATCAACTGCTGTATTATGCTTAATTTCTCCCAATTCGCTCCATTGTAAAACAAATTTTTGTTTCCATATAATACTTGACTGAAAATCTACAAGCTGCTTTTTAAAATCATCTATATTCAATTTAAATTAAATCGATAAATTTTAAGTTAATTTTTTGAAATAATAAGGTGTTCTAATTTTATACTTCCCTCAAATTCTTTGAACTGAATAAATCATATAGAAAAATGATTCTTAACTATCTCTATGACATTTGAAAACTCTTGGGTAATTTGATTAATATCAGATTTTTCGTGAATATCCAATTCTATCATACATTTTTAAAATGTGTAATATATTTGAAATTGTTGTTCGAGATGTTGCGAGTAAATATTTAAGATTAAAATACTTAAAATACTTGGGTCATATAAAACATGATAGTGATATTATTAGTAGTGTTTTATTATTACCTTGTAGTTTAATATTCAATTCATTTGATTGCTGAGTAAAATGTGCAAAAACATCAATCTCGCTATGCCCTGTACGTATAATTCTTCGTGTATTTGATTTTGCTCATCTAAAAACTTAATTTCCTTAAAACATTCAATTAATTTTTAAAGAACTTAGTCGTGACTAAGCCAACAACCATTAATATACAAAACTAAACCTCTGTACGCATATATTTTCAAATTTTCTTTTGTTTAAGCCACGTGCAATAATAAAATTCACTATTTTATATTATTTGTATATTATTTATTTGTTATATAATATATAATAAACTAAAAATATACTACAAACGAATATTTGTATTTTTATAAAATATTTTGTGCGCCATCTTGGACACGCGTGCTATGCACTTGCTCGGCGGTCGTCATAAATACACACTTTAAAAAAAAAGGTCAAAAACGGTAAGTATGCGGTTTTAAACAATGTCCGATTTGCTATCCTTGGTATATGTGAATCACATCAAAATATAGTTCAAAATAATAGGATTTTGAATATAAAACAATTTGAATGTTAAAATATTGCAAAGCCGGTCAATTTAACGATTTGTTTTAACTAAAACAAGTCAGGTGAAGTAAAACTATTTATGAAAGTTGTGTAGTTAGAAGTTAACTACAAATTACAATATAAACCTAACTTTCTAACTAAGTTTAATTAAATAATAAAAAAACATTTTATTAACATGCAGGAGGGAGGATCGGTACATTTATAGTATAAGTTATAGTTTCCAATATTATGTTCATAAAATATTTATCATTAATAAATTAAGGAATTTACTATTAACTAGTGTATTTTTAACTGTAGGTATTTTAATTACAGATAAGAAATAAAAATTATTTAGTTAATGACTATAAATGAATGACAAATATAAATTCGTAAAATTGACAATGAGGTTGTAATTATTTTTCAAGCTGACTTATTAAAAAGTAAGTTTAAAAATATAACTAATAATGTCAACGCGGTAATGGGAAACTTTGCATTATTTCCGTGGGGAATCGTGTACCTATTTAATTTCATTAGTCAAAAGCATAAGTCATATGATAATTTGATTTCACTTTATTCAATAAATTTTGACCACCAGCATCACCACTTTAACATAAAATTAACTTATCTGCAGTTTCCTTATTGACTTATAACTAACTTATTCCGCCTTCTAAATTTTAACGGTAAATCACGTTCATAATGGCATTTAAATAGTAATTTAGATGGCAGAGAAATTCTAGTGTAAATTAATGTATAGTTCACCACAAATGTCAATCCATTTATATCATGTCTCAATTAATATCTGAAAATTATTTTCTGAGTAGATTTAAAGTTCTCTGATTATTTTCAAAATTAATATATTTTCTATATTGAATTAGTTGCTAAAATTACTTCTGAACTCATTCTTCAATTTAAATTATTGCATTAACAAACTTTGAGCATATCAAAGTTATACAAATTGCATATACACCATAGGTACTCGTATCTGAAAGTTTAAAACTAAATATAAGAAATATATTTTTGTATAGAATATTTCAAAAATTAAATTTATTCTAACTTTTCTATGGATTTTCATTTTATAGAATTTGTCAAGTAAATTTAGAAAATTAAAAAAAATAATAAAAACCTTATATACCATCATATTGTTAGCTTTACATAGTATTTTCCTCGTTAAACTTCTAAAATTATATGTCACTAGTCTAGTGGTCCATATAAGAACCTATACTTATAAGTCTTTATAAGAAAACAATATTTAGAATTTTCAATGTATTATTTTAAAAAAAATTATAACTTTTTTAAAACTACGATTACTTTTTTTAGTTACTAAATTGAAAACCCAAACGAGGTTCACTCTAAAATTTTATTCTTTATCGATTCGATAATAAGTGATTTTACTCTTAAATTAAATTACTTTATGAAATCAGTATTGCGTGAATATATTTTTTTCAACAAATTTCAAACAACAATTAATAGATGTGGTAGAGACACGGAACCAATTTAAATTACTTTTAAATTATTATGTTTATATAATGTTACTAATTGTCTATACACAACCGCTTAAAAACGAGCGTGTAACGTCCACTTTATAATGAATATTTTTTTTTATTTAATATCTGGTGGTACTAATTATGGCCACCCACTGTAGATATTGAATTCAGATGTTTTAAATATTTTTGATTCTATCCAGGCATTCTGAATTATTAATTAAACACATCCCGATGTAGTTGTAGGAAGACCTTTCGCCGTGATCATTATATTGTACCCTCCAGAAATATTAGAGTTCGGCACGCAATTCATTTTATAAAGCACTCGATTTAACACCAAGCCATTAAAGTGAAATACCAAGAGTTGCACTTAATAAAAGTAATGTGTATATATACACATTTTTGTGTTTAATGACAGTGTTTTAGGTTTTTAATATAACAATTTAATACATTTTTCCCGGTCGTATCTTCAGTGATGACTACTATGTTGAACGCTGTTATGTTTTAATGATAGTGTCATTTTATTTTTTTTTATTATGCTCTTTCAGACCTATTCAATGCGCCTATAATAGCAGAGAGTTTAGATTGTGTTGGAAATTATCTAGATTAAATTCGTCTATCAATGAATTGTTTATCTTTAATAATCTTATCAAGATACATTTCTTTTTCGTTTTCTCTGTTTGTGTCTAGATGAAAATAATGTTTTCTAAACATAAACATATAGATGACTCACAAAATTATATTTATTTCATAAAAGTGAAATTTAACGTTTTAGGTTTCTATATATACATATATATTTACACATATACCTAATATTTTTGTGATGTCCGCTCGTCTGTTCTATCGATTCGCTGTCAATGTTACTTATATGTATATATATATATATATATATAGTTACTGGGAACATTAGTTGTTGATTTGACAATCTATCGTCATTATCATTAATTGTGATATTTAAATCACTTGGGAGATAGAAACAAGGAAATCTAACACAAATACACAATCGAACAGTATATTTTTTCTAATGTCTTGTGATTGCATTTTATAATTTGTAAAATATTAAAAATAAAAATAACTGTTGATAGAAACATATTAACTTAAAAATTATATGGAAATATTTTTCATTATATTTACAAAATAAATTAACTAAAAAATACGTACAAAAACTGGGAATTTAGCACATTTGAAGGTTGGGGTTTTCCTAAATTATATATTTTTTAATCGGTTCCATTATACTACATACTTATCAATAATTTAGCAATCATTCTATTAATATTGGAATATTTTAATTATTTATTAGAATAAATTATTCATCAACAATATTTTCTTTTAATATCACACAATTTATTCATCCAGAAAAATGTGTTTAGATAAAGATATATAATTTTAATCTAAATAAAGATAATTATTATAAAAGATATTTTTTTTTACACGTATTATAATGTATTAATATTATTCACATATTTTTTAAAGTCGTAAATGCAAAAATGTTTTAATATTACTAGATATTACTTTATGGTGGTGAAAAACATTAGATAAAATATATTTATAAATACATATAATAAAAAGTTTTAGGCACTCCATAAAATAGTCAGATATTTTGTATGTGTTTTTGGGATTGTAAAAAAATATAATAAAGAATTTTAAAATATATTATGAAAAACTTCGTTAAATACTATATATGTTTAATTATATTGCATATCCTTTATATTTTCTTTAAAATTAGTTTAAGTTAATTAAATTTCAACTATATTGTCATTAGCATATAAATTAAAATAACTAAGATACTACACGTTCGCAAGTTTATTTATTAGATCGACATTTTCAGAAAATTCACCTGAATATATTTAAATTTTCCAGGAAAGTAGTGCGTAAGTAATTCCTAAATAAATAAAAAAATAGTTTATATTGTATCAGTAGGTAACTAATGGTTATTATTTTAGAGACATCTAAAATCTGAATTTCGAAAAATATATATTTAATTACTTCGCTTAATCAATTTCAATAGGAAGAATATTCTTATGGCTAAAATTAACATAAATTATTTGTAGTTAAAAATTGGAGAAACAAAAATATAGCAGATTGCACCGTGTGATCAACTATTAACTTTTATTGATATAATTTGGAATTTATTAAACATCATCCCATTATCTTTGAAATTCGGGTAATATATATGATATATATTATATTATTATAAATATGGTAAACCCAAGTAACATGAAAATATTTCTTAAATATTTAATTAACATTAAAATTCCAATATTCAATATTTTATATATTTTTCATTTAATTTTGATTTTATATTCATTGGATTTTCATCAAATTAACCAAATTAATGTTAATAAATATAAAAAAATTAATATTTTATAAACATTAGAAAACAAATGTTAAAAACGAAAAAATTCGTGCAACAATTTCCGATTCGACCTGACTTAAACCCAAGACTTTCTTCCTCAAACAACTTATAAGTTATGGATAATTCCTGAATATTTATTTAATGATATCATCTACCGTTAAGAAAGGATTTTTTGAAATTGGACTTTTAAGGGGAGAAGGGGAGGGGTGGTCAATTATTATTCGACAACCACAACTCGTTCGAGAAAGTTGACATTTACATAAAATATTCTTTCAATGACATAGATACATGAACAGATAGGACTTCTTGAAATTCAACCTTTAAGGAGCAAAAGGGGAGGGAAAGTAAATTACTATTCAATATCTAGTCCAAACTACTTTTTATAGAAAGTTGACATTTTCAGAAAATATTCCTTTAATGACATAGATACACGTACAGAAAGGATTTTTTTTTTAATTCAACCTTTAAGGGTGAAAAGAGGAGGGGAGGTCAATTATTATTCAATGCCTAGCACAAGCTAGTGGCCGTAAAAAATATTAATTAAATTGTGCAACTATTAATGGGTGAACTGTGAAGCCCAGTAACTAATTTCGTACCTATATATAAGTATATAACTACAAATATAATATATAGGTACCTACTATAGGTAAAATACTAAATATATAAATACTAAAATATTTAACTTACAATTAAGTACCTAATAAATGGTTATTAATTATTAATTATTGGTTTTAATTTAAATATTTGTTTCTTAATAATAATAAACATTGAATAATGATTGTACATTAAATATTTATATTTAAATAATTAAATGTCTATTAGTTAAATTATTACTCAATATTTAATTTTAATTCAAAATCCAATATTTATTAATATTATACATCGGGAATTGTTACCTGGGAATGGGCCGGTCGAACCATATAGCCAAAATCGGTAACATTTTCAAAACAAAAATCTCCAGACAACATCCGTAAATGTGCGAAAAGGGGTATTGTGTACAAAAAAAAACACACTTTTGACTTTTTTCATTCAAGACTTAGGTGCTATATACTCGTGAAATAGCGTTTTTGTTTAAAACGTAATGATAACAAAAATATTCATGGATTGAAAATAAACATGGTAGTGACACGAAATTAATTTTTGCCTAAACACATCATTTTAGTTTTTAGATATGCAGGCAGTGAGTGGCGGCTCGTGGACTTTGAAAGTAGGAGAGCAATTAAAAACTATTCATTTTTGATAAGCATAGAATACAATAATAAATATGTATCAATTTAAAAGGTATTTATTACACCAAAATATAAAAAAATAAATATATAAATACGTTTTACAAAAACCGAAAATTACAAAATAATAAAACTTATACGTTTTATACTCAAAATGTAAGCGTCTATCTTTCATTTCACTAAATCACTAAACAGGTCTTCCAAGTGGTTTTATTTCATTTTTCTGTGAATATGATGCTGAATTTCTATCTACCATATTATAATAATATAATATCCACCAGTAATAAAATAATAAATTAAATAAATAATAAAGAAATATAGAAATGTGCACGCGACACGAACACGAACACAGTAAATACAAGTCTTGTATATGCGCATTATGCCGTATTGTTCCGTAGTCCACATACATGTAGGGCGATGATTCGTATCGCTCCGGCGGCCGCATTATTACCGAATTCCCCTTCCTATGTTTTTGCGTTTTGATCGTTTAGTTATGACGGGTGATTGTCAACGTCGTCCCAATGCCGAGCGCAGTTCGTTACTCGATAACCGCGTAAATGAATAATAGGTACGTATTTCAATCGTGCTATTACCTACATATATTTTGAACTCTGATTACCTCATAGTAATTTAGCTCATAGAAAATTTTTATAACAATGGAAAACAATTTTTACTTTCAATAATAATATTTTGAAAATGCATTACAATGTAAATATAAATAATTGTTAATATTTAAATCCACATCTAACTTGTTAATAAGTAATTTGCTACTATATTAGAGATGGGCGATCGCCCAGTTGCCCCTACACACGAGCCACCACTGTATGCAGGAATAAGTAAGGAATGGCCAGTCCATTTTGTTAATTCGTAAATATTATTACCTATAAAAATGCAGCCGAAAATATCCTTATGCGCCATTTTCCATCAGTCGCCAACAGAAAACCGTGTAATTTGTTTAAAACAACATCTTCTCGAGCATTCCACTCACGTTTAGGATATACCCTGCATCATTATCAAATTTTATTAGTATACTGTTTACAGTGAAAACATGAAAACCCTCAACCATCCGGCCTAATAATAATATACGATAACTCGTTAACCGATGGACTTCTGCAGTATAAATAAACTCAAAAGCGCACTTGTATTTACAGTATTCGGACAAAGAACGTGGTCGTGTTTCACCGTATATTCGCGGTAGTAGTTTGTGAAAACCATTAATAATATTAATAACCCAATTTACTTTTCTCAAATAAGCCACTATGGATTACTTGCGGAAATTTATAAAAAGTCTCGAGGGAAAAATGCTCAGAATATATATATTGCGGGGAAAATTTTGAAGAATAAAACACGGATTGAAAAAATAATCATTAAAAATGCATTATATATTAAGTTTGAATCCTGAATTGGTAAAAATACGTTTAAAATATATTTAAAATTTATATTTAAATACCTTATCTCAAAAGTATTTGAGTATCAGAATAAATAAACATTTTCAAAGAATATTCCAAAATAACTAATTTAATTCAGATTTAATTACATTTAAATTCCATTGATCCCTTCATACCTTGATCCCATCAAAAAAAAAAAAAAATAGTAAGCAATCCATATTTGGACATCTGAAGAAACCCACCAACTAGAAACCTAAAAGGTATGGAAGAACGAAAGTTTCAAAGATGATATAAATAACTTCATAGGAATTATTCTTATACCTTACTTCTCACTGGGCCCTGGACCAAAATGTATCTCGCTGCAGCGTCGTCCGTTATTTTATGACCAATAAAAGTAATAATAATAGTAGTAATAAATAGTAATACCAAAATTAAAAAACAAAGTAGACGATTTATGGTTTGTTATATTATGTATACTTATTGAAGAATACCATACTTTACGAACGTTGTGTCGATAACAAGGGTCTAACTGTCAGGATTGCGATTGGTGTACTAGACCCAGGAGTTCTATTCGAAGGAAAAATAGTACATGCTCTTCCATATCCGAAAATTAACTAAAATACATCTTTTTCTTAGATATTTTAAAATGACTGTATAAACATTGTACTTTATTTAATTTTTGAGAAATATATTATGTTTACCGCACCTTTTTTTTTGAATATTTTCAAATATACACGCATATGACCTGAAAATCTTATATAAATACATACATTGAGAAAATGGAAGTGAGAAACTTATCTTTTAGTAAAATGGCCGTAATAATTTTTTTAGATTAATAAAGTTAAAAAAGAAGAACGAACCTTGAAAACTGTTTAAAGGTAGAATTTATTCTTATATACAATTTTCGAGGAAAATTACTACTAATATTACTATAACTAATGAGATACTTTCATAAATAGATTCATTTTAGAACATATTAATTTTTAAAAATTGCTTACTCATCCCCGTAATGAATTCAGTATCAAATAAACATTAATTATAAATTAATCGCCGAAAACGCCGAGTAAGACGAACTAGTACAAACGTTGCATGATTGTTCGATATATCATCGTACATTAGGTGTATACATATTATCATTGTAATGTAAAATATTCCAACACTTTATAACATTTTTAATCAATACAAATTTGTAATTATAACGATCGTAATGACTAATGTATAAGATTAATATCATTATTTATTTATGTGGGACGAACTATAATTATATAATTTATCTTATGCTTCTAGTTATCATGACATATAAAATATGTAATCGGATTTTTCTAAATAGAATATAATTATTTGTAATAAGTAACAGTTTATAGTATTTAGATACAATGAATCGTAAATACTAATAAACTCTTCACTTAATTTGTATTTTTAAATATACATTACATTTAATAAGTGTTTGATTTTTCATATTACACACATCATATTTTAATTTAAAACGAATGATGAAAATTGTATACTGAAAGTGCAATCGGCAAGTGGAAATCCTCAGAAAAAATCTGATGAACAAAATCCGATACTTTAGTTTGTTTCATAATATCTGTAATAATTATTCACGTGATTTAGTTCACAGCGTTTCATACTCGTATATGCTTATCACATAATATTATTGTCTGGATGTTTCATAGTACAGGAGGTGAAATAGGCGGAGTCTATATTATAGTTTATGGAAAATACTTTATTAATAAATAATGTAATTATTTTATTTGAACGAGTTCTAAGTGACCATTAATTTTGATTTCAAACGATCGACATCGACGGATTATGATTAGATTTATTCGGTTTACGCTTATTTTTGCTGTTAATTTTTATTCATTAAGTCAGAAAAATATCGACTAAGCTAGATGAATTTGATGAAAACCCATAGTCCGTAGTATCCACACCTTATACCAAGATAGGCTTATGCACTACTTATTTTTGTGGTGGGTTGGTGTAACTACGATCACTGACCCTGATCATGGATAATAAATAACAATAATAATCAAATATAATATATAAGGCTAAAAAACGTATCATTATAATAATATTAATGTAGATACCGATGAATATTCCAATTTCAATATATCTAATCGAGAAGTGCCATCAGTGGTGTTCACAGCAATTTTAAATGGTGGGGGGGGGGGTTCATCAGAGAGAAAATCGGGACCCCTTGGGAGAGGAGGGGAGTAATAAGAAATAATAAAAAAAAGAGTCATCGTAAATTTTTCTGGTCTACATAAAAATCCCAGGCCCAGAGTGAATCACCCTTGATCCCCCACTATCGTTCGGTCTGGGGGTGTTATATAAAAAAAAAAAAATATTGGTTGTAACAGAGATTTTTATAATAGGTTATAATAGGTCGTGGTCAGCGATCCATAATTAAACCACTCCTCTGTTCTCAAACAGTCGCATCGCGTTTTTGATCAGAATTATTATACTATTGATTAAGATGTATAGTATAAAATCATACCTATATAACTATAAACTAATAATAATACAATTTTAATCTAATTAAATTATTAGGTAATCATTTTAAATTTTGGTCATTTTTACGTTTTTAATATATGAAAACGGTCAATGGTGGAGGGGTTGAACCCCCCCCCCCCGTGTGTACACCACTGAGTGCCATACATAAATTAATAGTAATTGACTTGACATACCTAGTTGATTTTGCTATTTTCATGTATTATAAATTATAGTCCCATAATTAATAGTATTTTGAAATACTAGATGATTCCCGCTGCTTTTTTTTAACATTGAATTAACACAATTAAAAAAATATCGAATGAGAGCATTGGGTGGGGTGAACCGTGGATAGGTAGATATATAGAAAAAATTTCCATCCTCCTTCTTTAAAAACCCCTGGACGCCACTGTCTGTAGTATTAATCTAAACTGAAACTTTCAAACATTCCAATATTGGACGCTATTTTAGGTGCTGTACTTAACCAAATATTAATTTAAATTACCCAAACGAGGAAATTTTCTGATCTAGAATGTCTCTGTAATTTTGTAGGTTCGATGTAATTATCCTGTAATTAATTATCTGCCGCAAGAATAGACGCAGACTGACGATGCTTGTTGATATTTACTAATCCGCTTTCTAAAACAACAACAACAATAATAATAGTATTATTATAATATCGAGAATTTTCACGGTGTGTAAACTAGATATTGTCGATTTTAAGATTATTTCATTATAATTTTCATTAAAGGACACTAATAGTTTGACTTTTCATTTAAACTAAACGATTAGAAAAATTAAAATTAAACAATCGGAACTTGTATAAATATATATTTTAAATGGGATTATTACAAGTATTGCGATATCCATTATCAGTGTTATCGGAACTTGTTTTACGGTAAAGTCATGTGTTTTTTCCGATGATACTACATTTTTCTTGAATTCGATCATTCTATAGTTTGATAAAATAATTTAATTGAACAAAAAATAAATGTCCACCTCTATTGATATCCCGAGTTGTATTTAATTGGTATTTGGTCCGTTCACTCAACCAAGAAGTATATACAAAGTGCAAATATTGTTTTTAAACCATATTTAAACTTTTTGCAGTTTTTGTTCGGTTCATTTAACGAAATCGTGCATGGAACGTTCGTATGTCTAATAAAAAACCACTACAAAAATGTTTTAGTTACCGATCAGTCCGTTTATCTGATCCGTGCATTGACCGTTCTATGGTTCAATAATAATTCACCATTATATAATTTATAATGTTTAAGAACATACAATTATAACACGGATTTAATAAAATACGGATTTTTATATATTTCTATATATACCATAGGTAGTTAAATATCCTTAAAAACCCTATAATTTATGAATAGGAAGGTGTCCCAATGGTTAAGGCGTAGGATTAGATTACTATAAGTATTAGGATAGGGGTTATAGCTGATACGAGTTCGAATACATTATCATCATCTGCTCGCCATTTTTTTGCGTTTTTTCCCTATTATTTTCCTAAATTTGAACGATTATTGCACCAATTTTTAAACCAACAATGTACGGTTTATCTCGTGTTAATTATTGTATTCAAAATCAACATATGAACGTATTATTATCGTTCAACGCACCATAATGATTGGTTAATTAACCAAATCTGTAATACATAAAAACGGAAATAGCAACAAAATATGTATAAATTGTTACTCGGGATGTATCTACGTACAAACATAGAAATATGAAATTATTTCAACAACAAATATAGTCAATATCGTACACTTTTGCACGTAAATTTCCGCTCAGATTGTGAAGAATGTTGTTTTAATATAACTGCTCATGTCAATAGTTATTATAAATTCCCATTGAATAAAACTACCTTTGATAGTTAAAATAACACCATATGCGAATTTAAACGTAAACAATACATATGGGTTACTTTAAACAGAAAATAAATGTCATTATAACCCTCCATATGTGTTAAGAATAATTACACAGAAAGTTACATTAACGCCCAATGCGAATATTAAATCAAAATAATATAATACTGGTTAATTCTTTAACATAAGGTAGTGTTATTTTTACACTGTGGTGATTTTAATATTTGTATGTTGATATATTCATTTTATATATACTTACCAAGAGGCGGAACTAGGAATTTTGACGCCCGGAGAAAAGTGTAAAACTTACGCCAAAATTATTTGGTGTCGACTAAATATGAAATAATTCCTCGAAATACTTCAGCTTCCAACGGTAAATAAGCGAAAAAAAAAGGTTTCAACTTTTTTGATGATCACTCACTGTTTGTTAAGGAAGGAATGCGATTTTTCTATATTGTACTTTTCAAAAATGTTACGCCTGGGGATGTAGGTTTAAAAAACAAATTTATGAGTTATAACATATAGGACATAGGTATATTATTATATATAAGAACAATATTGTTATACAACTGAATTACACTTTTACAACGTATTAAAAATTTTAATTACAATAAAATATTATATATAAATTTACAAATCAACAAAATGTTTAAATAATTTACAAATATAATTGTTTACATATATATACATATTGGTGGTGTACTTATACAGCAAAATATGAAATTTTCAATAAGAAAAGTCTAAAAAAATTGATTTAGAAAAAGCTCTAAGCTTGGCAATTTTTCATATTTCATATTTTACTTAAATAATTTATGAAAGAGGATTTATCTTAATGGCATTTAAATGGGTGCTTAACATCCTCTTAAAGTTAACGCTTGCTGGCAAGAAAAGCATTGTAATCTATTTGACCGTTATTTTATTAAAATTATTTTTTTGCCCTTTTCTTTACGGCTGGGCTGACCTATATAACGATGGGGGGGGGGAGTCAATGTCAAGAAAATATAATATTTAAAAAAAATAATGTTCACAAAACAATAATAATAAAATATAACAATTATTTTCTAACTGTATATTATTCTTAGTAATACTTTTTTATCACCTGCATGATTAACCTAAGTAAACATACGACAATAACAACTTTTTTGTCTCATAATGGAAATAATCAATATTACTCTCCAAATTTACTTTTTCTTTATCAAATATAATCAACAGTGTTAGTTTATCGATTGTGTCATAATACTTTATTATAGGAAAATAATGTTTTTTTTGTTCAATAAACATTTTTTAATAAATAACTATATATAGGTAACTTGTCATTTATAACAAAATAAAATTATTTCAAATTTTTTTACTCGTTATTTGTGATATGATCGTGAGTTATTTCAGTATAGAAACATCAACCTTAACTTTAATTCGTCGCTATAAAAATATATGGTGTTTTTATTTTTATTCTTTTTTTCACATGATAAATAATTTAATTTTTAATTATTTGTCACTTATCTCTAAATTATGTTTTTGCAGTGGTTTGGCATTCATCCCAAATCTTATCTCTTAAATTTAAACCCAAAGGCGTTCAAAGATTCCAATTCGATGTAAGAAAGTTTTAGATTTTGAGCCAAGCAAGGGTGAATTTATTGATGATTTATCTCGAAGTAGACTTAATTATAAATTGAATAAACTATGTATAAACGTCTAATGATCAATTTTGAAATATTTAGTTTCCAAAAATTAAGGTAACAACTAGAATGCTGGGAAATATATTAAAAATTAATTTTGGTGTTTTATAAAATATATCAATATATTACCCATTTTACCAAAGGATTTTGCACATTTTAAATTTTATATTAATATTTAAATAACTGTAAATAGCTGGTAAATGCTTGTACTTTTCCTATTATATTTTAAAATTTTTGTATTAATGTTTATTTAATACAATTCTGATCATAATAGTTGCCTATATGACAAAAATTAAAAATTATAAATTGAATTATGATAATATTTATAACTTTTACGAATATTTTTATTAATTATTATTATTTCTATTTTTTAATTTTATTGCTATAATAGTTAATAAAAAAGTTCATTTGAATATTTATTAAGAACTAATAAGAGTACTTCTTTAAAAAAGCATTTATGTACTACATAATTACTAATTTATATCAATAGAAAGTCTAACTTTTAAGATTGTCGATTTTATTTTTATATTTTACAAAATCTGAAAATTATTAAAAATGTATTGAGTTTTCTTAACAAAATTTCGAAATTCTTCGTATGATTTTGAACATCCTGAATAACTTATTCTTTGCCTTTTCCCCCATAATATTAAGAGTCGGCCAACATAGCACCTCCACTTTACCCGATATCAATATTCGAAGATTTAAAAAAAAGCTCTTTTAAAATAATTTAAAAAAAAAAACCAGCTTGATAAAATTAAGGAGCCCACATATTATAAAACGACACAACATATTTATGTAGATTAGTATTTGATTAAAATAAAAGTATTTAAAATGAACTGGAATACTTTTTAAAATAATATTATAGTTCTATTGAAAGGTTTTTCTGTCGGAAAAAAGTGTTTTCGAATTTCATCATTTGCCTTCGAAGCATTTTTCTATACAACTATTATGTGTTATAAGTGAAATGTTTTATATTTCCTATATCAAATATAAGAAAACAATATAATCACGTAATACGTAATACAAATACCAGAGAGTAAAAGAGTAGAAAATACTGAACAATTATATTGTAAATTGTAATAAACTTCCGGAAAGTGTAACTTAAAGCAATTAATATCGATCGGCCATTGTTTTCATTTCAGACAACGATAATAGTAGTATAAGATTTTATCAGAGTATGTTCCGTATAATAGAATTCCAGAAATTATTTTAAGTATATGTAAATTTTAATGGATGAAAAACATTTGAAATATATTCAAATCTGGAAAAAATATATTAGTGTACAGATGTATGTAAATGTTTCTAAATAATTTTGTGAAATCATAAAATACAAGGTCTAAAACTAAAAATATAAGATTAAAATTTATGCATTGGAAGGATAAACAAAGCGTAACAAGTTCGCATCCAATTTCAAAATTCTATATTTTGACAATAAAAATGTACCTATAAAAGTGGCTCATATCTTCAAATATTCATTACATTTAATACTCATATACTCAAGTTTTGATTACAAATATTCAATATTCTACCTATGCCCCCGATCTCCTGGCAACGAGCAAAAATTTCTCTAAAGCACTCAACGTTTTCATATGAGGCACAAAGTTGTTTTAACCTTTTTTTAGCGATCAAACAAATAATACCTTTGAATATTTAATGTAATTACCTAATGCTTTATACTATTGGAGATGGAGTACGGGAAATTAGACAAACATTGTGCTGTATAACAATAAAATTGCAGTTTATAACAGACAATAAACATTTAATCAACAATAAAAAGTGGTTTGTGACTATGTTTGGATTAGTTTTAAAAGATATTTTAACAACAATTAATAATGAATGATGTAAGTCGTTGAATAACAAAGTTTAAATCAGTTTTAACATGTTATTTTTAATAATATAGAAAAACACACAAAGTTTATTACAATATTATTAATTAACAGTGCAGGTATATTTAGTTGCCTATAAAGTCTTCTCATGCAATACGTAAAATAATTTTACAAACTAAGTTGATAGGCAAGAAAAATATGACTTATTAAAATAAAAACTATTTGGAGTTCTATTTTATTCCTTAGATATAAAATCCAAAGTGAATATTTTAAAACTTTCCCAAATCTGATAAATATTAGGTAAACTATTTTAATATCGTACACCTACAGTATCTGTATATGTATCGAAAAATAATAAAAACTCGGAATACTACCCAAGTTTGAAAAAAAAAATTAATCTAAATTCTTGATGGTCAAATTTAATGGATTTGTAATCGACTATTGAGTTTTTCAAGGTTATCACAATTAACGTACAAATATATATATATATATTTAAAGTAACTCGTGTAATTAAACATTTATGTTAATTGAAACTTTTTTAATGTTGATGAGAACTTTGTATTTGAATTTTATCTAATAATTTCGGGTATACGATAACAAGGATAGTTCAGAGTAAATACGAGAAAGACTCACAGAAGATACGTCGATTCGAAGCAGGAATAAACCCATTCAGCGCATTTGTTCAAATGGGGGAATTTTTCACTGCTTACTAGTTACTAAGTTCCAAAAGTTATTTTTCGATAATCTGGCTTAAATAATTTAACTTACAATAAAAATCGAATTAATTTTGATATTCGTAGGTTGAACATATGTAGATAAAAAAACCTGCTTAAGGAACTTCTCATATAAATTAGGTTTTTTTTGCTAACTAAAAATAAGTCGTTAAGTGTATTGGGAGTTGTGATAGACATGTTGACCGCCTGTGATCTGAAGTGTCCATTCAGATTATTGTGTTTTGTAATTGTATCAATAAAACACGACGATCATCATCGTCAGAAATGCCTAATGTGAAACATACAATTGAAAGTACACCATTGAATTTTGTGAATCACATTCTTACGAACATCTGAAATTTAACATACGTTTTATATGCGTTTTTCGTCGGAATCGAATGCACACAATTCTTTTGGACTGCTAAATTTAGAGTGATCGGACGTAACGTTTCCGGCAACACTCATTACTAGTGCCGCTCGTTAAATAAATATTGAAATGTATATTTAAAAACGATTTTCTATTTTTACAAATTAATTTCTTTTCATTCGTGAATAAATAGCTTGATAATATACACAGTATACCTATGAATTTTCAACATAATTTTGAGAGTATACAGTGTACCTATATTATGAATTGTAGGTCCATTGGGAACATTACTGGCATAGTAAAATATAGTTGTGACAAACAAGGGAGGGTGTAAACATTTTTAAATTTTGGAAAATTATAGAATTATGTAAATAATCTTGTGAGGAAAATTTCATAAAAATTATTTTAATTTTTTGAGATATAATCTAACTTGCAATAAAAAAAAATCATTCAGTATATCATTATACTTCAGTAGCTGTGAAGAGAAAATGTTGAAAATTATACAATCAAGTACACTAAATATTTTCTTGTGTTTTTAGAGATAAAGTCATAATATTATAGGAGCGGTACTTATATGAAGTATAAAACGGTAAATTTATGGAAAATATACATTACTGGCCGGAATTAGATATATAATTCAACGCTTTCGTTCACGATGTATATACCAGTATACGATATTTTGATATTCGTAGCAAACACAGTAAAATAATATCCGGTCAAAGATTTGGGTTTTAAGTTTAGTTTTTTTTTTTGCAAATAACTTAATTTAATATTAAACTGACGGTATGAAAGTTTTATGTTATGTTATGTCTTATCTCCGGAAATTTTTTGAACGTTATTGGTTAGTCGATAAAACAAAAATGACTTTGTTTTTAGACGGTAAAAAAATTAATAAAAACAGGATTCAATTATACTTCATAGATGGAGCAAACATGTTCTGTTGTTTATTTTATTATTTAAAAAAGTGTATATTTGACTAAAATGGAATATTTATTCAGATAATTGGTATCCCGGTATATACAGAAATAATATAATACAATACGAATATGGTGACATTATAAAATTTCCAAATTTTGAACTATAATATTTATGTAGGTATATTACACCAAGGTCCATTTATAATCGTTTTTACCGAAAGAAATGATTTATCGTTACTTTCAAATTCAATAAATCCACCACCAGTATCCTACCCAATAAGCAAAATGCTTCTACCCCCTACTTACAGGTTTTTTTTTTGTATATTTAAAGTTTTTAATTTTCGTAAATATGAAATTTCCATTTTGTTATTGATGTTTATTAATTATTATCAGGCCCAACGATGGGGGGGGGGTGATTCCTCCTGGCTCAGAGTTTTCAGAGGGGTCTGGATATTTCCGAAATTGTATACATAGAATATCGTAATAATTATAGCGCTTTAAAAACGGCGACAAATAAACAATAAATAAAAAGAGGTCATTTACACAGCCCCCCCTCCAGGTCTGGATTTTATTTCTGCGGATAATTATATAAGTACTTATAAAAAAGAAAAAAAAATTATAAAATGCCCTACACCATTCATAGCTTAATGACATACGACATATGTACATATACGTACGACAAAGATTAATAATAATAATAATAATAAAAACTTTGAATTTTGTCGTAACTAGTTACGGTTCCAGTTTTTAGTGTAAAAATTTAACGGTTCTGATTCGGTACCGGTTAATTTAGAAGAAAATATGTGTTTCCGGTTCCTCTTAATGACGGTTCCTGTTCCGGTTCCGGTTCTCATCAATTTAAAATATAATATTCAATTACATTTAAATATTTCATTAATAGTAATTTTCATCAACATCTTGACCATTATATTAATAAATATTATAAATAATATTATTATGGTAACTTTTATAGAAAATATCGTACTTATTTACATTTTGGTCAATATTTCAAAATAGACATACCTACAACATATACAAACAATTTGAAGTACCAAAAAGAAAATTTTGTCCTTAAAACGACGCTATACACGCATTTGTTGCCTAACACACACAGAACATGGCAAAAATTGGGTTTCGTATTTCAAAAACTATGGGTTATTGGTTCAGTTTTGATGATGACCAGATGACATATTTAAAAAGATAATGAAAATAGTATAATCTGTGTTTTGTGGGAATTATTATTTTATATATCCAATATTATTAACAAAATACTTGATTTCGTTATATTCCGTATATTTTAGATAGATAACAAATGCAGGTGTAGGATCGTCTTAAAAGCTCTTGTATTTAAAAAATTCAAACATTACTGAAAACATTGGCCGGGGCCAAACGATAGTCTCAAAGTTTAATATTATATTGATGACGGTCGTCAGCTATATAAAAACATAAATACGCATACACCAAAAATACCGATGGATATAGGTACATTAGAATTATTATAATAATAGATGGAATTACAAGTAACAATAAAATCGGTAGTTGAGTAGCTATTATATACATTGTTTTCTAATATAAAAATTATATTTTGGTACCGATAATGAGGATATTAAGATATATATATATATATTATAAGATATGACATTTATTAGTCATAGGTTTCGGTTCTTTATTAAAAAACGGACCCGGTTCTGAAACCGGTTCTTTGCGGTTCGGTTCAAGTCACGAAAAAAAAAAGCGCGAAATCGGAATGTAATAAATGTTGTAAAAACATTTTATAGACAACGTCCCAGAAACGTCCGTGGTAGAACATTGCAGAGACATTTCTTAAACAATGTCTCTACAATGTTCCATCGTGAACGTTGCTGGGACGTTGTCCATAAAATGTCTTTACAACGTTAAAATTACCCGATTTCGTGTCTGCTAGTCGAGCCACCAAAGCCGTCAGACCAGCCACTGTCCAGTAGTGTAGGAGAAGAGGTGCAGAGGGAGGCCTTTGCCCACCAGATTTAAAAAATGTATACCTTTGCCCCCTCGGATAAAATAAACAATCATCATCAATGTAAACACGCATAGCTAATTTCTAACGTATAATAATAATAATAAATAATACACAAAGATTATTTGACACAGATTTTTGTTTGTAGTTTTTCCTTATTATATATTTATACACACATTTAAGTGCGTATAATATTTAAAGGTAAATGATATACATACTGCATATAGTACAAATATATATAATATTATGTCTAATATGAGCTTATAAAGAAAAAAACTTGCGATTTATTAGGTATATTTTTCACATATTATATTTTTATGGTCAATTGGTTTCACAATTTCTCAGACATTTTTTATAATTATTATACTTATATATTTAATAATTAAACATATTAGTGAAAGATTTTATATATTAACTCAGTTAAGTTAAGTTAATATAAAATAATAACTTATTAACTTAAGTTAATTTTTTTTTAGTCAATATACCTAACATTTGAGATATACAGGTATAATTAAGTATCTATTATTTTTTTGGAAATACTGTTATTTTTAATTTTAAGCATTTTAAAACTGTTAATAATCATTGACATAATATTATTGAAAATACTACAATGTATTTATAATAATAATTATTATTAAAATGAACAATAAATAGGTTCATAAAAATGTTTAATTAGTAGGTAAACTTTTCTTCAAAATTCTAACAAATGGAAATTTTTCATTACCTACCTAAATATTGTTTATTGGTGGGAAATCTAATATATTCCTCAATTTTTATAATGGGTGATTATTATGTAAATTATAATATATAGTTATTTTTGTTTTATTTATATTTTCGGAAAATAAATAATTCCTTTAATATAAGAATTATTAGAAACGGCAAAAACAACTTTCTTTTTATTCAACCATTTTGAAAATATACACAATATGAAATCAAATTGTATCTTTTATTTCAAAATTAACTTAACTGAGTTTTAATTAAAAGTTAATACAGCCATAAATAAGCTGAGTAAACGAAAATCAAATGTGAAAAGTCAAGTTGAAAGTTGAAATTAACTTAACTTTTAACTTAACTATTAAC
Source organism: Pemphigus obesinymphae (assembly GCA_025469235.1). Classification (NCBI taxonomy): domain Eukaryota; kingdom Metazoa; phylum Arthropoda; class Insecta; order Hemiptera; family Aphididae; genus Pemphigus; species Pemphigus obesinymphae. The sequence continues at coordinate 84,585 of JAIPRL010001278.1, forward strand.
TTATTAACTCGTTTATGCCCAGCATTGTAATTAAATATTACAAAAATATATGTAAGCCTCAAATGTTCGCCCCTCCCCCACCAAATTAAAAACAGTTCCTGTGCCACTGCCACTGTCGATGGCTCGGCACTCTGTGATTGGCTTCCGGTACCCGGGAACCACCGTTTTCATGAGGGTAACCACCATATCGTCATAATGGCAATCACCGTCGTCTCAACGGCGAAGACCATCGTTGTGGCCGGTAGCCGTAGATGAATAATGATTATAAAATCACGACATCCGATTTCGTGACGCAGCTTGCAGTGGTCGTGTTCACGGCTCACGGCGGCCACAGATTAATATTTCCCGTTCACGGGTATTGTTATTGTAACCAGTCAATTATTATTATTATTATTATTATTATCAATTTTAATACTATTTTACTCGTGTTATTTATTTGGAATTTATACCACACGTACCTGTATTATATATTATATAAACACCGGATATTCACGCACTATTATAATTATTAAATATACACCTATATTAAGGTAAAAATATGCATGAAAAATTACGAAATATGCAGTATAAAATGTGATTATTTTTGTTTAGCTTTAAGTTGAGTATTAGTAGGTACCTATATCTAACATTATTGATGAAAATCAAATAAAAACACGAAAACAATATATATTATATATTGTTGGTCGGAGCATCCGAGCGAAGTTCATCAATTGCGCCGAAAATGTTAGACTACCTGTAATGTATACTTACATCTTTTGTGCCAGTAAAATATCAGGTATACGGTATACGCTACAGCTATGTATGCCACGGCGCAGTGTTCCAAGACGCTGTTTGCCCGGACAAAATATCCGTAGTAAGCCAGTATTTACTAATATTTATTTACTAATTTAATAGGCAACTCAAAAGCTGCTGAAACATAATAAACTTTTACAAAATGCTCGTAAAAATATTTAATGCCAAGATACGCATGTTTCTAGAACAATAAAACTACTTAAAAATGTATTGTACTTAATATTCATTTAACTAAAATAGAGTAAAACAAAAATGAATAATTAAAAATAAAAATTTCGAAAAAAAAAAAAAAAAATGTGGTGCAACGAAACATGAAAAAAAAACAACTTAAATGCATTTTTTTTAGTATTAATAAATTTTTTACACACGCGAACGATTACACGAGAAACGACGATTGTACGAGCCATGGAACAATAATACATAACATTGATTTGGAAAATGTAATTATAGGTAAAATGATTTGTATGCATTTTCGTTGTCGAATATTTTGTTTAAACCAATTTCTAATTTCAAAATGTCAAAATACGAAAATAAAATGTTGAAAAACGTGTAGATAATTTCGTCGCTTATGGATGATATACGATATGTGTAAATAGTGTATACCCAACCACGTACTTCAATGTCGTCTAGCGCAATTGACGTATAATCTTTTTTTATCCATCTTTTTTTTTTACCTGTGATGTGGTTTGCGGCGCAATTGATGTATACCCAATCCAATTTGTATCCCGAACACCAGGGAGTATTCACAGGTAGTTATACTAATAGCTGGGTCCTGGATTTTTTTAGGTGTTACACTATATAGTTGTGTCCGGAATTTTATTATTTTTTTTTTGGTATTACACTAATATATGGGTTTCGGATTTTTTTTTTTATTTCTAATATACTAGTTGGATCCCGCATTTGGTTTTCTCTGCCGATGTAGGACTGGGGATCATTAAAAAAATGAAATGGTAGGTGCCTATGTAATAATTACGTACAAATAATACATATAGGTACCTATATATATTTTTAATTTTTCACAAATAAATATTAAATATGTATTGAAGGTCCTATATTTTTCTATTAAATAAGTGAATAATTTCATACTTTTTATTTTCTTCTTCTTTACGTCTTCAATCGTTCGATTGGTTTGCTGCAGTTCTCCATGCATCCCTATCGTTACTCAGTTCCTTTAACTACTTGTTACTATTTTTCCCCATGTCAATGATGATTTGCTTCATGTACTCCATCCTGGGTCTTTCTCTTCCGATATGGCCTTCAACGTCGCCTTCTATAACGCTTTTCGATAGACTGTCATGGCGTAGTAGATGTAATATCATTTTAGCTCTTCTAACTTTTATGGTATACCATAGTACTCTCTTTTCCTTTATTTAGTACTGCTTCATTCGTTATTCTATCAATCCATTTAATCCTTAACATTTTACGATAACACCACATTTCAAAGGCCTCTAGTTTTCTTTTCTCTATTGTACTAATTGTCCAAGTTTCACAGCCATATAAGGCAATACTTCATACATATATTTTTAAGAACCTTTTCCTTACCTCTAAGGCTAGTACTATTAGCTAATACTATTAGTGGTTAATAGGTGTATTTTACTCTGGAAAGCCCTCTTCGCTTGTGTTATTCTACTTAGAAATTCATCTTTACATCGGCCATTTTCCGTTATTTTACTTCCCAAGTAATTAAAGTAATGCACTTGTTCTATTCGTGTGTTATCTATATTTATATTAAGCTGAATAGGGTTTGTCTTGCTGCAAACCATAACCTTTATATTTTTTTTATTTAATCGCATTCCATATTTGTCCCATAATATTTTATTTACATTAGTTAAAATATTTTGCAGGTCATTCTCTGTTTTTGCATAAAAAAATCAATGTCATCAGCAGTGCGTTAATTGTTTCTCCACCTATTCTAACTCCGTGGTTTACTTCTATCCTTAATTCTTTCATTACTTCTTCAATATATAGATTAAATAGCATCGGTGATAGATTACAGGCCATTCGAACCCCTTTTTGATTTTTTCTACTTCTTTTCCATTTATGCGTGCTAATAAAGTTGGGTTCTTGTATAAATTATAGATACATCTTCTGTCATAATACTTAATTTCAGTTGTTTTTAGAATATCGAATATAATACTTCACTTTACATTATCAAACGCCTTCTCCAAATCGACAAAGACAATAAATGTATCTTTGTTTCTTCTAATTTGTTTCTCAATTAGAGCTATTAGCGTTAAGATTGCCTACCTGGTTCCTATGTTTTTCCTAAATCCAAATTGATCTTTACCCAGATTTTCTTCTATAGTTTTATTTATCCTGTTTTTAATTATTTTGGTAATGATTTCGGAGGCATGTGTGATGAGGTTTAATGTTCTGTACTCTTCACAGTTTTGTGTTCCTTTCTTTTTTGGAATCAGTACTACAATACCCTTCTCAAAATCACTAATGGTGTTGTGGCTAATAAAGGTGCTAATAAATATAATTAACAATCTCTTTTACCATTAAAAAATAATATAAAAATTATAGGCCTAAAGGAATAATTAGCAAGTTGATAACCTAGAAGTATAATGAATATTTAAAAAAAAAACAAATAATAATGGGTTTATGGTAACTGTATAGTGGACTGTATTTTACAATAATAATAGACAAATAGTATAAATCCCAATAAAAAAAAATATATATATATAAATATACCTATGCGGTATCTATTTAAGAAGGAACGGGACAATGGCCGCGCGCGGGAACCCTTACAATTATTTTTTTATTTTTACGGTAATTAACAATGGCATAATAATTCAAAAACAAATAAGACTAGCAATAAAAGAAAAATTACAGACATTTTTACCTTGATAACTGGTTGGGCACACTATGTGGTTTTAACTATGCTGAAATTGTTTCATATATGCGATGTTCCAAACTTCCGTTATCCTGAAGTCAAATATGCAAATTGAATCAAATTCAAAGGTGAACAGATCCAACATTGAAATTAGCAATGGTAAGTGATTGAATTAATGATGGACATGGAAATAGAGTGTAGGTAGTAGGTACCGCAATTGGCAGTTACGTTCCAATGATGATTTTATAAAAAAAATGTACGAGAAAAAGCATTCCAGCGTACGGTAAAATATTGACCGAAAAAATGTTTCGAAATGTAAGATCAAAATTTCGGTGATGCAAATGTTAATAAGTTTTTCTTTTAATACGTTTGTTTGACAACAAGGGTGTGATAACGAAAACCAAAACACGATATCCAACGGGGACGACGGTGTAAAAATTCTGTGTGAAAACTGATTATTCTTAATGTAATAACATAAAATATATGGAATTAAAAGAATTAATTACCGAGCAGGTACACAAAAGAAAAAACTACGATTTTCATGAAAGTTATTCGTACGAACGTAAACACGAGAGTGAATATATTATTATATAGCGTAGGTATAAGAGGAAAAAATAAATATTTGTTTGATATTGATAAATAATAATCGCTAAATTAAATTATCAAAACGCATGATTGCGAATTAATTAACAATTATTATTTATCATAT
>JAIPRL010001279.1:0-88904 GCA_025469235.1 Pemphigus obesinymphae
AAGATTCTGCATATACAAAATTAATACTGAAACAAAGGGAAATTGAGCCAAACGCAACTAAAGATTCAGTAGTTAAAAAAATAAATAATATGAGGAGTGCATATAGAAAGGAAAATAAAAAAATTAACATGAACAGATTAACATGCGAATATTTGGACCTTTTTAGCAGCTATTCCTTCACCCACACACTTCTTTCTCGCTTTTTTGATCGAGTTTTTAAAGTTTTTACTGCCAGTAGGCAACCAACAGCAGCTAACATATCATCGTCTGACGAATCCATTATAAATTATTATAAAATTTGTAGGCACAAATGATACAATATAAAAAAAAATTCACAAAAAATTGAATACAATACCTACGTTCAGATAACCCACAATATGATAACACAGTTCAGCACGAAATAAACACGGCAGGCAAATTCTCGTGCATGCGCATTGATAACATTAGACAAAATCCTCAAGGAATTCCCGTGCGTGTGTGTAGCGTGTGGCGGCGACACCAAACCTCAAGGCCGGGCCTTAAGGATTTGGCCTTGAGGATTTCCTCTACGTGTGTACCCACCTTTAGACTATTAACAGTTATATAATATAAATACCTAATAAGTTAATTATAAATATCCATCAGTGTTTCCCAAAATTTCGGAGGACAATGGACGTTCAAGAAGCGTATACAATCAGTGGAGGAGAATGAAATAAACCTTTTTTTGAAGGAAAATAGAAACTGATTTTTGGAGGGAAATGGATACGGCCTATTTTTTATTTATACAGAACATAATAGATAAAAAGATATGTTACAAAAAATTGAAAACTACCTTTCTAAAGTACAAACTAGATGAAATTTGTTACCGGAAAATGGTACTTCATATAATGATTGGCTCCACTATTCATTAGACCAGTATTCTTATATAGTTTTCAAGTATGGACATAAGAAAAATCTCTTACCTTCAATCACTACCCAATACATTCCTTGCCTAGCTAAGAATTTAAAAATATGTTTGCATATAATTTCTTTTTATTTAATACTATATTAGAAAATAAGCTAATTGGAATCAATTTCTTACGAGTGTACTGTAATATGAATTATACTAATATATTTTTATAGTTATGCACAGAATATTAAACATAAATATTTTAAAATTTAAAATTTTTAAGACAAAAAAAATATGTATATTTTATTATATTTTTTAAAATAAATATGTGATGTTTACAAATATTTATTTGAATCAACATTCTTGATAAACAATATATTGGAGTTTTTATCAAAACACACTTATATATTTTTCATAAATAAAAGAATATATTTTAGATACTAAAATATTTATGTATTTGTCCTGTGTCGTGAACCACATAGTGAATTATTATTAATTAACTTAATTGTATATAGTATTATGTATGGTGCTATTCAATGAATATCAGAATATAATATAATACTAGATTTAGGTTCATATTTGCATAACCTGCAATATCATAAAATGGCGTCCCTAGATAAATCCCTATTTCCAAGTATTCAAGGTGAAATAATTCATCAACAAATATGAATCCTAAAATATGTTAATTGTTCAATCATGGTTTTTGTATATATTATAGTAATTATGCTTCCGAAAATCGTAAAACCAAATAATTGTAATTTATAGATTCTAAGTGTGTGTTTTTTTACAATAATGGTTTATAATATTTCATTTAAATTTAATTTATTTAAAAAAAAAAAAAAAAAATGTTGCATAAATTAGCTGAAAAAATAAAATAAAAATTATTCAATAAATTTAATAAAAACTGCGAAAAAACCCCGCGGAAAATCATCATTGGTAAACATTTTTTTTAATTTCTTTAATTTTTATTCAAATTTCGTTCTTAATCGTTTCAATATAGCCGATAATAATTTAGCTCGTATTGCGCTTCAATTGAACGTCATAATATTATAACAATACTTACTGCAGATGGGCACAACAATGCATATACCGATAATTTTGTAACATTCCAGTTTATAATATATTATTATTTAAATTAGTTTAACATTAATAGACTTAATTGATTTCTACCAATTTAATATTAACAAAGTTATTCGATAATTTATATATAAATTTAGAGTATTTGAAACGGTATATTATAGATATATAAATTATAATTGTATTAAAACAGTGTCCTACTGACTATTGTTTTGCTATTAGGTCATCCTAATAATGAATACAATCAAACGCTTTCCATCACAATGTGCAACAATTTATATACATTATTATTGATTATACATATCCGGTGTATTGTAGTTTATAATACAAAATTATAGAAGTATTTCGGTATATTTACTTGGTATCTGTTTAGTGTAATTTAGAACAATGAGTATTCCATTAAATTGAATGTTAATTTAAATGCATACAATGCGACAAACTACAATGAATATTTTGGGTTTTCTAGACATTCATCACTACCGTGGAGACAATTTGCATAATTTTCATTAAAAAAAAAATGTGTAGTGGACGCTGTATTTTCATGGTTCATACCAATCTCAAATGTAATATCAACGTTTCCATCTAGAACGAATACAGATTTACATATTTACATACAGCTGATGTAACGTTATTGAAAATCTTTCCATTAGATAATTTGTGGATTATACGAATATTATAATAATAAAAACTGATTAAATTTGGCCGTATTAAAACAATAATATTAATAATTTTATATACTCCAGTTCAAACAAAATAAAAATGTATAAAATATAAGGATTATTATACAGCAAATTTTTATTTTTATTGTATTTTAAATTCAACGGTTTTTTGTTTACTCTATTGCTTAAAAATTAAATTAATATTTACTTTTGTTTAAATATTAAAGCGTAGGATATTCTATATATTATCAATAAATCACGATTTTTCATAGAAAATGTCAGAAATCTAACATTTTTACAAGATATGACTGTCATATTAAAAATATTACTATTATTATTATTATTATTTTAATAATAAATTATAAATATATATTATACAAATATATATATAAATAATAGTAATAATAAATACTACTATTATTATTAATTATTACTATTATTTGAATATTCTCATGCAAATGAGTTTTATTATAGCCACTATAATAAGATTTTGTTCTAAATAATTTTACAATAACTGTTAATTAAATACAGTAAGCTGGTAATTGTTTTTTTGAATTTTTTCAAAATTGCTTAAAAATTGATATTTTACCGAAATTGTTGTTTGTAATTTTTTTTTTTTTATAAATAACTTGTTTTTAAAATTATTTTATGTTGAGATTTTAAGAAGTTATATCAAAATAAAAAGATAATCAATTGAATAAAATTAAAATGTTATAAAATATTTTAAATGTAGATAATAAAATGTAAATTTAGCAAATTATACCTTTTTTCAGCCACAAAAAAAAATAATATCCATACGTTTATTTTCATTATTAACTATTTTACCGGTAACAAAAAAAGAAAAAAAACCAGATGTTTTGGTTATAGCTATATATTATCACACACATCATAAAATAGGTAATTTGCAACTACCCAAAATTTTCCTCAAGTAATTTGAACTAGTTATAAGCCTGTTTGATATTGAAATACTTTATCATGTGGTAACTACAGATTATGAATACAAAAAAAATTAAAAATTAAAAATAATTATAAAATATGTGTTTATGCCTAATTTTGATAATATTTTATACAACTAAAAGTATTATTTCAGAATTATTCATCATCTAACATATTATAATAATTAATAATAATTAAATTAATTTTAAATTGTTATTAATAATTTTTTATTAGTATTTTTTTTTACAAGTATTATATAATAATATGAAAATAACACTTGTATTTTTATTGAAATCATGTATGTTTTATTTTTTTTTTTGTGAAAGCTTTTATTTTTTTTCGTTTTACTAAAGGTTAGTTTTTTGTATAGCGACCCATTGTATAACTTATAACACGTCATGTGGTGGAATTTTTTAACACAATTGTAAAAAAAAATCTCTATTTTCCTCTATTGTTCAATATATTTGGTTTGCCGAAAATGTATTTATTTCCCACAATACAATGTAAAGGGTATTTATTTTCTTTTATTTGAAAAGAGTTTTTGTATTTTTTTCGGAATTGTCTAAACTATACATCTAACACATATTTTGGACATTTAAAATTAATATTTAAATGATTTGTTAATAGTAAAATTATATTACATAAGCAGCAATAGCCTGCAGTTTCTCTTAGTAGTGGATAAACACATCTAAGTGTAATACTCAAAAATGTATGTATAATAAATATATTAGACATGGATTAATATAAGGCAATGCACCAAATCGTAATAATCAAAAAATATCAATTTCAAATACACAGTTAATTTCTCATTTAAATCCCGCGTGCTTTCCCTCGTTCCGTCCGTTCTTTTCGAAAAAACGTGCATCTAAAGTTTACTCCGACAGTTTTGAACATGTGATTGCGTGACGTTTTCGAATTACTAACACTTTTCAACAGACTTAGGTGTTTTGGTAAATCATATTACAATATGTAGGTATCATATAATAGCTATATTATTATTTTATATCACGGATGGCAAATCCATGGAACGCGTGTTTGAGGTGGCACGCTAAAAGATTTTGAGGGCACGTGAAAAATTAAAATATTTTTATTTTATATACAAAAATATATATATATATATATTATTTTTATTTCTAATAAAAAATAACATCACAATGTTAGTACATTTTAAGCAATTTTGACGTCTTCCAAAAAAAATTAGATTAGTAGATTCGTTAAAATTATGAAACTAATCATAATTTTTTTTTTCAAAAAAACAAAAAAACAACAAAAAAAAGTATATTTTACAAGCAATTAAGAACAAACATTTGTAGACAAATACTTTAGTGAAGTTTGTGAGTAGTAATTAAAATACTGTTGCCCCAATTTTTGCTGTATCAAATGTTATTGCAAAGCGTGAAAAGTCTATTTGCGATGAAGAATAGGTAATTAAAAATTTGATGCTGGAAACTGCATCATTTTTATTTGAAGATTTTGCTAATAAAGTCAACATAAAAAATGCATAAAAGATTTATCTATAATCAGAAATACTGTAAAAGATCATGTTTAAAATATCAAAAAATATCACAATTCAACAAATAACAGATTTTAAGCGGTGTAATTTATTTTCTATTTATCTTGAAGAGTTCAGTAGTATTGGTGTGTCTTAATTCATTTTATCAGTCTTTTCTACTGATATGTGTGCGATTTGTGATTGACTCTGTTTTCATAAGTAAATTACTTCTGTTAAAGTATGTAATATGATAAATAATTTTAGTATTGTATTACATATATCAAAATATTTGGTACGTCGAGTTTTGAACTAATGATGAATAACAAAATGAAGCATAATTTATTAACATTCTTCCAAATTTTAAAAAAAAATTCTACGTCTTCGTGGACGAGGAGGAAATATTAGTCGAAGTACACGGAATACACAAAGAGCCCATAACTATCGGTTAAATAGAACTGCAAAAGAACAATATTGGCGGACAATCTAAATATGAGAAAACATATGTTGTAAACATATGTGCAAATGAAAATCGAGAGCATCGCGATGAACGTCCTCGAGCTAATGCATGAAGACAAAGAGAGGTACGTCAAAGAGCTAACGATGCACACTGAGTACGTAATCAACAGCGTATGCAAAAAGGTCGAGCACTAACTTATACATCACTTCACCGTCTTGTGTTCGAATATGAGCCGAAAATAGACTATTTGTCACATGCACAAATTGTCATTGTCAAAGAATGTAAATACTGTCATGCAATTAAATAAAAAAGTGAGTTAGCCGGTCTTTACTGCGCACCAGGAAAAGTTTTATTTCCACCATTAAATTTGTCACCAGTCCATTGAAAATATTATTAGCTGGAGCTACATCTCAATCGAAAATATTTTTGAATAAAATTCGTAAATCGAAATCTTGGTTCCAAATGACATCATTTGGAGTAACAAAAATCGTGCATAATGAGGATGGTCATCATTTTGAATCAACATTTAAAAATTAGAACCAAGTGTACATATTATCAAATTGGTTATTTATTCTTAATGCCAAATTCTGATCCCTAATTTTTGCAAATCTACTTTATGGGTAACGAGGAACAACAAATTAACACAAATTGCAAATACAAACATATTGAACAGATGGAAGAGCGAGAAATAGTGACAAATTTGTTAACTTTTCTGCAAAATCATAACCAATTGGTCCAGTTATTCAAGATTATTTCAAACAGATTGCAAAACGACAGCCACGTGATTATAATTAAAGCACATAAAGTACCATATGGATAGTACACAGGCAAATACAATGTACCAGCTGTTAATTAAGTTGCAGTTGTTATGCAACTGAGAAACCCCTTGCGCCATTTAAACAAAATAGTGTACGTATATGGCAGCTAATGAGTGACCGTCTATTGTTTAAAGATGCGTTGGAAATAAATGCACTTAAACCGTATTTAATTTAACCTGTTACTTACTCGACGTGGTGTTTCAAAGCAAATCGGGAGATATTTTCGTTTGAAGCGACATTGGAGAGTGTAGCGAGTGAATGGAGTCGGCCACAGCTAACGAAGCGATTGTGACCCGTCCTCCCAGCTATGAAATTTAAAGTGTATGAAAGCGTATGGAACATAATACTATTAGCCATAACGCAGGGCTAATGTAAACATTATCCAGCGAATATCAACATCATCCAAATATTAACATTAGCCGTAACATATATAACGTGACGTTCTCAGATGATTATATTATAACTAGAATATTTGATTCTAGTCTGCCACATGTACAATATTACAATAAATACAATGCTTCAAATATCAACCAATTGTATTCGACTGTAATATGTCATGTTTACAGTTTAACGCTGTAACAATCAGCTGTTTAATTCAAAGACAAAAAAATTATTTTCCCATACTCAAAATAGTGTGGACGTATCACGGATGGTCGCTCGTATCTAGAATATAAAAGGAATTGCAATACAGATATTAGCCACTCTGAGCTGGTATTCTTATTGTATGATACATGGTTTCATGTAGCAATAGTATGGTTCAATTTTATTTTATTTTATCTATTGAACGTATACGTACTTGTGAAACTCTATGGCCAAACCCTACGGACAACGAGGCTTTGTATTCCTATTTTACTCCAGGTACATCGTCTTTTGTGTTATTATAATAAAATTTGTTTTGTTCTTCTTTCAAACAAAAGTTATCTATACTCACTATATATATCTTTTGTTTCAATCTATCCATCTATCTTTCTTATTTTTTTTTCTCACACAGTCATTGTTATAATTCAGCATTGAGACTGTTTGGTATCGATATTTAGTATCGTGCGATAACGGCATTCGAGAATATTGTTGCGTTGAACCCGTTTTACACTACAACATATTGCGATAAGGGAAATTCGCGCGGCTCTGGAGTCAGTGTAATCACAAAGCCGGTAATGCATGAATTCGTATTATTATTTATAAAAGTCAATGTAAGTGGGCGCCTGCAGTTGATAATGTATATCCCGTTCCTTAGTGGCGGTTCTTGATAAACGCTTATGGCTGGGGGGGGGGGGCAAAAAAAATTTTTTTTTCATTTTTATTTCATACATACACTTTTACTTTTAGGTTTCTAAATATAAGTTTAGACACCTTAAGTCCCCGTGCAGGACCGTCCCAGGGGGGAAAGTTTTCTTCAGAAAGCAGTTGTCAAAATTAAGTTCAGTCGGCAAATAATAGAAAAAGTCGACGGTTTTTTTTGCTTACTCACGTTTTGAATGAAGTATTTTGGATTTTTGTCGGGAAATTATATTTCTAACCATATTTTCGAAATTTTAAGTCAGAAAAGTATAAATGATTAGTATCTTAGTCAGAAAAAGGGATAAAAGTTGATTAGGTACCTTTTTTCTTTTTTTCTTTTTTTTATTGCTTATTTTATGTTTTAAAGATAAGTACCTATTATATTTTTTGTTTTTACATTTGAACATTTTGACAATTACATTTTTCGTAACGGCTCTGTCTCCATTGTTTTTTGGACATAATTTTAGATTCTAAGCGTAATATTTTTTCATGTTTTACAATGATGTATAAAATATTTTTACCAGAAAGAGTGCTCCGATCAAAGTTCACCTTGTAGAACCAGTAGAAAATTACATCTAGTTTTTACTTTAAACCATATTTATTAACAAAATGGTCATTTTTTAATTTTCTCAATATTTTTTTAATGCGTAAAGAAAAACTACTAAAAAATTACGGAAAAACTGCAAAAATACGATTTTGCAAATATAGAGATTTTTTATTTCATCGCGATTTTGAAAATAATGACTTTAAAATCTTTAAATTTACATGGAATATTTAGTTTAGTAATATATTCACGTTCATTAAATTTTCGGTTATTTATAGACATTATATATTTTGAAGTTTCTAAGTCCTAAGAGTGTTAATTTAGTGTATTAAGATTTCAAAAATATATTCAACGTTAAATATACGGTACTCTGATTAAGTTTAAAATATCTCCAAAATCAGTAGTCAAGTTTTTTTGTAAATAATTTAAATTTTTTCAACAAAATTATCAATTTTGAGGTATTTAAGTCCAGATAGTTGGTAAAATGAAATTTTAAGACCTGAAAGATGTAATATAATATTAGCCATGAATTAATTTAACTAAATTTAAAAAGTTTTCCGGAAAAAAGTATGGCTAAGTGAAATGAGCTATAGTCGTTTTACAATATTGTATTTTCTCTAAACAAATTGTATACTAGAAGCAATTCTTCAATCTATACAAACTTATCCAGTTTCCGGTAGAAAATTGCATCTAGTTGGTACATTAAAGAAGTGAATTTTAAGATTTCCTTAATAGGGTTTTTTATGCGTAAGGTAAAACTACCAAAGAATGATAAAAGAATAGCAAAAATACGATTTTGTGAAAAAGAAATTTTTAATTTTTTTAGATATCAAAAATCAGTATAGACTGTTTTTTTTTTACAAACAAATTGTTTGTTATTTACCTCAATACCAGTGGTTTAGACGAAACATTGGAATCATAATTGTTTTTTATGAATAATTTGTTATAGACTATATTCATATATATATAAAAAAATACAATCAATAAATATTTAAAAAAAAGTCTATGGAAGGGCAATCCACCTATTGTCCCCCCTAAAACAAAAAATACTAATAATAAATTACGATTTTTTTTCTGCACTTCAGAAAAATGTTAACAGGTTTTTTTTTTTTTACTCTCAACATGGCGATATCGGTTTCATTACAATTACCAGTAAATTTAAAACCCAAAAATATAATTTTTAGTTACCGGTTACCGATGACCCTTTCTGAGATTTGAAATAAAAACTGGAAAATGGTTTTATTTTCTTAAAAAATGGGATTTTAATCGGTTTTTGGAAAAAACCGGTTATCAATATTAAGCCCTGATTATATATATTATTTTTTTTCATTGTACTAATCTTCTTTAAATCATTTCTTGATTTAAGCATGGATTTCAGAAAATCAAAAACAAAAATTATAACTTTTTACAGACATGTATAGTAACGGTATCAAAAAACTTCTATCCTAGACAAATGGGGATGAACAGAGTTATAATTTATCCAGGGTTCGGTATAGCGACAAGTAATCAAGTTTGGCATAGTTTACTTAAACGGTCATATATGCTTTTGATGAACACATATACACTGACAAAAATTATTTTGTTATGGTAAATAAATTAAGATATTTTAGTTAATATAATTAAATACTAACTGAAACATTATATTTAGATTACTAATAATATCAAGTTACCCTTAATTCAGTCAAGTGGCGAATTATTAATAATATTGTAATTATATGTTATGGACAGTAAAATATAAGGTTACCTCAATATAAGTTTTAAAAATAAACTAAACAAAGGACATTTAATTATACCTTTATAATATTTACTTATAACCCTTTACAATTTAGTTAATTATCAGTTTAGTATTTAGGTTGAAACAACTATAACGTATCGGATCTTATTGTTGAATACTGGAAATATTTACTACTCAGAAGATTGATACTGTGCCATAAAATATAATTATTATTTTATCATTAGCCCTGCTTATATCAGAAAATATAAATAATTTCTGTTAAACATTTTTCAAAGAGTTATTTGTATATTCATTCCCCATTTATTTAAACTATATCAACCATTGATTATAAAATGGTAATCTATAGTTTAAATTTTAAATTATTATAGAATATGTTTTTATGAGATTGGACAGGTTTTAATTTTTTAATTCTGATAAACATTTTTCGAGCGATAAGCATTTAAATTCAGGACTCCGGGGATTAGAAAAGTACTGTAGTATCATATAATAGATATTAAAAATTATTTACAGCAGTACTTTTCCATTTTTTCGCATTTTAAATTTAAATACATAATACTCTGGAAATATTTATCAGATTTAATAAATCAAAACATGTACATTTTTATATAAATATATTCTATAATTATTTATAATTTAAAAATATTTTAAAATCAAAATTTCATGTAGTTTTAACAAACAAGGGTGGAAGATTATAGAATTAAATATACAAATGAATTTAGGAAAACAATTTTGCAAAAATTATTTTTTCAGCCTGTATCAAGATAATATGTCAAAATAATCACCCTATTTAGTCTATATAGTCCCTATATATATATTAGGACTTTTAAAGATATATCCGTAATCTCAAACAGTACTCCATGGTATTCGTATATATAGTGCATAGCATGGTATTGAGAATCAACCATTACTTGTAGTGTGTATTTTTTCTTCTTTATTTTAGATTGTATTAATAAGGATCAACGGGTTGATGTAATTCTATCTAATATTTCTAAAGCATTTGACACTGTAGATCTTAATTAATTTTTCAAGGAACTTGGTCATATTAGAGTTGGTGATCCTCTATTGTTATGTACTCGATTTTACGAGTATCTTACTGACTTTAAGCGGTCTGTTAAATTAAATGGTGTTCTACCATAGTTGATGTTACTTCAGAGGTACCACAGGGTGGTCATTTATGTTCTCTCTTTTTCTGCCATTTCATCAAATCTATTTATAGGTATATAAACCCATAAGTAGACGCAAGCCTTTTTTTAATGTTCATAGTTGCGTGGTGGTCTATCAGATCCCATTTCTAAAAATGCGTAAAATATGTATAAAAAGTCATTTTTAAAAATTTAATGACATAATAGGTTACCATATATAATTATATATAAATATGGATACAAATTTCGTAATGAAAAATCAAATGAAAATAAATACAAAACTATTTATATACTAAAAATTTAATAATTTTTTATGTATTTACATTTATAAAACTATTTGTCTTATTTAAATTTTTAATTATTACTTACAGTGCATGTTATTATTATTTATATAATATTCTAAATCTGTTGAATATTGATTTTTCTCCTAACAATTCTTATATACTGTTGCCATATGTTTGAGATACATAAATATTTTACTTATAACTTAAATAAAAAATTCAACAAATTTTTTCTAACTTTGCAGACTAATTGCTGAACAGTTTATTGGTTGCCGACTAAATTCCGAAATACTTTTTTCAAAACGTGTAAATAAGTAAAAATTGCATTCACTTTTTTTTTTCTGATTTTTGCATACTAAATTATAGTTTAACAACTTTCTGTTTTTGCAATGAAAAATAAATAAATTTCATTTGACAGACTGCATTCCAATACTTGTCCTTAAATTAGAAATCTAATATTACAATCTAACTGTCGAAAAATTAATGGACACCCTAACAATGATAATCAACTATTCAAAATTAGATAAGAAAAAGTAAGTACGTACATGGTTATTATTATAAAATCTATTATCGCACACACCAACAAAAAATGTTGTCCAAGATTCAAAGTAAAACATTTATCTTATGAACGTTATCGCACAATTCGCATCATCATTATTTTATATATTGAATTTACGTATTTTTAATTATTGTAACTTCATTTATATATAATATGTTATCTTGTTAAATGTTGTACTTTATTAATGCCTAAAGAAAACAATTAAAATATAAATGACAAACCTAAATAAGAGTTTTATCTAACAGACAATAATGTATTTTTTTAAATTATCAACCATTTTATTTTAATCCTATAATTTTCAAAAATTTATTTTAATGACTAATTGATAATTTATTTGAAATGATCATCGAGAATTGTAAAAATGCAACACCTAAATACCACAATCAAAAATGTAATATATTTTATGATGTTAAATTTTAAATGGTTATTTAATATTTATAAAGTAGACATATTAAACAAAATGTTATTAAATATTTAATTATATTTTAATGGATATTAGGATCAGTATTTTTACTGGAAGTTTTAATAACTTTATAAATACTTTTTAGGCTTATGTAAATAAAAATTAAGTTTTGTACATCTCAAAAGTGTTGAATATTAGTAAATCATATTATGTTGGTATAACCAAATCTCGTTAACGTATTTAAAAGTAATTATAATTTCAAAAATGATCAAAATTGGCCTGTCAGGTTTTCGCAGGAAGATCTATAATTTCTATCTGGTTTCTAAGATATTTTTGTACTAAATAATAACAGTTTGCAAATATAAGTGCATATGTACATAATTTAAAATCCTGTGTGATAATAAATACTGCCAAAACAAGTACTTATTTTATAACTACATTTTATTAAAACAATTTTAATAACAATCAAAAAATATTGATATCAAAAATAAATTTATCAGTAGTAGAAATGAGAATGTTAAGAGGAACGAGTTGAGAATTAAACTAGAAATTAGTATATAAGATGAAGTATAGAAGTGGTTTATATAGTTTAATAGAATGGGTACAGATAGTTCGGGTATGTTTTAAAAATGTAAAGATATAGGGACAACAAAATTAATAAATGGGAATATATATGTTAAAGGAAAGTAGTGAAGAAGAATACTGAAATAAAATGCAAGATGATGTAATAGGGTAATACATAGGACGGTGTATTATGAAAATAAGCCAGATCAAGTTATGTGAAAGAGCAGAACTAGAGTAACCAACTCTAAATATATGGGAAAGGAGACGAATGAGACAAAGAAAAATACAATTTTAAAAATAATAAAGTTACATATATGGTAAATCTAATATCCATTAAAATCAAATTAATTTTAAATAATACAATATTAAAAACTTATAAGTACCAACTTTTATTTATACTTAATAATAAAAAAAAAATGTAATAATAATTTAAAAATAATATTAATATTTTAAGGGTACATTGTGTTACCCTCTTCTTGAGAATTTCTACTAATAAAGTGTACAAATAATTAAAATTATAAATTAAAAAATGTTCTCGTCACCGATTACACAGTGATTAACAAAAAATAGTGTGTTGCAAGGGCTAGCACAATGCCTCCCCCCAGAAGGTCATAAACTAATCATTTTAAAATGTCTTATTTATCAGTATTTAGCACAGCAATAGCAAGGGTGTGCACAAAAAGTTTTTAATGACGTGCTAAATACTGCTAAAGAAAAATTTGTAAAAAATTTTAGTTTATGACCTATGTGACCTAGTTTATGTTAGTTTATCACCCAGTGAGTACCAATTTACCGATTGTTGAAACGTTACAGATGCATCTGATATTTTACACTGTTTTTCATTTATAAATTTGAATTTAGAAACATGCATGTTTTGGAAATTATCGTAAAAATTTATTCTAATTCCGTTCTAACTTTACGTGCTTACGTGCTTGCACTTTATTTAGTAGAAATTTTCAATTGACTGAGGAGAGGGTCAGCGCAACGTAGGTATATTTTTAAATGTTGGAATTCAATGTATTTGGGAAATATATGGTACCAATAAGTTTATATATAATGATAATATTGTAATAAATATGTTTGTTTTCCATTTACTAAACCTTTTGTACTTTTGATTATTGCTATATATTTTTATCGACCGTTCATATAACTATACATAAACGATATATTGATAGAACTTTATAAAATTTGTTATTATTAGGCTCTTTATTTGAATTTACAATATATTTGATCGTTTTTACAGTATTTATTTTAAACGATAATGATATAATGACATATTTAGGAGATATTTTTAATGATTAAAAGTCATAGTTAAATAAAAATCATACTAAAATATTAGTTTTAAATATTTTTTATTATAGTTTCGCCGGTCATGTATATACATCATCGTTCAAAAGCTATACCTTAAGTTTTATTTAATTAAATAATTTAACTATGGGTAACTGATGTTATATTAATTCGCTTAATATATTAATATCGAATTCGATTCGATTTAATGACGAAATCGTTTTAATTAAAGTTATACAATTTGGAAATTTCCTATCAATTTCCGTTTGTGTATTTTTGTCCTAACAATATTGATGTACAAAAAGTTGAACAATTTCAAATTATGTTGGGAATTACTCCATATTGATTATTAACCGTAGTAACCATGGATATTTGAGAACAAATAAAATATCTTAAATCGCCAGTTGTATCGAACACATTTTTCCACGTTATACATTTCTTATATAGACGTAAGTTGTTAATTTTTCAATTTATTTCCCATCTATTTCTCATATGATCATTTAGCAAATACCTATAGATGTCATGTATGATACAAATTTTATAAAAACCACAAAACTCATACCAATTCTCAACCAAAAGAAATAGAAAAATTAATGCAAAAAATATTCAATGTTTTACACGCTGTGTACGTATATAAGTATAATACATAAATGTTCAAAATGTTCTAAAACAGAGAAGTTTAATTTTAATAAATATAATAAATATTGATGAAAAATAAATAAATATTGGTGGCCGACCCCAAATAGTTGGGAGAGAAGGCGAAGGAGAAGAAGAGATTGATGAAACATAAAATTCAAAAATATTATTTTTACATGTTGTGTTATCAACAATCAATATTATTATAAGTAGGTAACGGTTTTTTTTTTGTTAATCAATTCCATTTTACTTACTGTATCCATAAATATATGTGAAATATTAACCGTTTTTCTTAAATTTACAATGTATATTAGTATACTTACATATTATAAAGTATAAAATTATCTGCTGATTTATTTTGACATTGAACTTACCTGAAAAAATCATATCTTGATTAATTTTTAAATAAATATAATATTATAGATATTATGTACTTTAAACATTGTTACATGCACCATTTAAGTTCTATATATTTCATTAAGTTTTCCATTCATACGGAAATAATTAGTGGTGTCATAATAAAATTTTACTTAACATTAATATATATAAAATTAAAAATTAAAACAATTATACTTAAAATTTCCAAGTGTTTTGTACTAAGTTAAATTATTAAAACTTATTTATTGAATTTTAAAATAAAAAATATTATTACTTTTCAGAAATGTATTATTTTTAATTAAAAAACTACGTTTCATTTTTCATATAAACTTTGTTTTAACTTTAGATAACTGTATCAATTATTTCAATTTAATTTGAAATTATCAATGCGAGCATATTTATTGAATGATCGATTTTGATGAATAATTAAAAGAAAAATATTTTCATTTTGCAATTTTTAATTGCAATATAAAGTATAAAAATTCACTGTAGAAATTCAACTCCATATAGTTTTTTTTTCAGTGATAATTGTTTGTTGAGAGTATTGGGGATTAATTGAGATTAGTTTTATTTAATGATCAAGTCACAGGTTTAATTTAGATTCTCTAATAGAAACGGAAATTTTTAAAACCTATTATTTGAAAATGAACTAAATAATGACGAAACGTATTGAACCTTATATCGCCTAATATATATTTTTTAACTCTATGACAATTTCAAAACTTAATAAGCATTAATTTTGTATTTAAAAATTTAATCAATTTTATATACAAATATAGTCATTCTTTTTAATTATGTAAACGATAACATGAAAATAAGTATGTAAAAATTACAAATATGTTGATCAGTGCTTAATTTAAAGAAAATATATTAATTTAATTTATTTTAAACACATATAATATCAATAGGAGCTTTATTGTTAATTATTAAAATTAATTAAAAAATTATGTATTTTAGCTTGATTTAGATTATCTTCAGTTCAGTTAATATTGTATGAACTATTCTTATCCTTCTTATAAAAACTCTCAAGTCATTGGATATCGAATATCTACTTCCATCCTAAAGTCGTACCTTTCTAATAGGAAATAATTCGTTACGATCCTCAATTCAGTGTCTGAAGTTCTATCTGATGTACAACTAGGCGGTTATCTCAATTACCTCTTTTTTATTTTATTTGTCAATTCAGTTAGTTAATTGTTAACAAAAGCAAAATGTCTTCTTTCTGCCTATAATATAAAAATATAAAAATATACTCATAGTTATTAACATATACTACAAACTCAATGGGATATCTTCGCTTCTTAGGTGCAAAGTCTTGGTCTTTAACTTAATATTAGAAAATTCAATGTTTGTCTTTTTATACACGATGCTCTACCATTTCCCACTCTTAATCATTCGACGACACTCCTTTGGAATATTTTTTCTTAAGATTTTGTCTTCCATTTTACTCCCACCTTGAACTTTCACTACCATATAAATATTACAATATTAGTAAAGTGCTTAATGTTCAAGGTTTTTTAATGGTTAATACAATAACATTTAGTTCTTCTGTATTATTCCGTACTCCTTATTATGCTTTAGTTTGCTCAATAATGGAATATTGTGTGATAGTCTGTTATCTTTATTTGGCTAAGTACCAATTGAGGCTTCAGAGAGTTAAAAATTGATTAATTTCTTATGCAGCATATAATATTCTCAAAATTTATCATCCTGGCCAGGATTACTTTCTAATACACTTTCACATCGTCGTTTTGAGGAAGACATCCAATTCCTTTCCTCTCTTCTTCTAGAAATTCCTGGCCACATCGCCAGAATATGACTTCCATGTGCAATTTATATTTCGCTAAAAGTCATTCTTATGTTCTTTCTCAGTCTACTTTCTATAGTCATAAAACTATCCTATTCATAGAATGCTCCACTACATGAATAATTCATGTATACCGTGATATTAGTTTTAGTTTCACTTATTTTAATACTTTTTGTATATAATATCATAGATTATTACAGTTATTGTTTGTTCGCTTTATATACTATTACTTGTAATTGCCGTTAGTCGTCAATATATTTAAATTAATAAAAATAAATAGTAGCATAATTATAACATAGTAGTAGCACTATGATATATCATGCTTATTATTAGTTCTGAGTGATATATGAAAAATGAAAAATGTGATACATCAATATAACTTCTTTGAAATGCTTACAAATAAAAACTTAAAAACCAATATAAATAAATATGTCCTATTTGAAAATGTGTTCAAAGACGAAGCCGGATTTTAACCTATGACCTATGGACATTTAATATTTTAGTTTAACAGATTAACTTCCGTACATACCTAATAAGTCGATATACAAATTTAAGCAGAACTTGACAATTTAAAAATATGTATAACATATAGAATTGGGCGTATTAAAAAGAAAAAAAAAAGAAAACATAGAAAATAGCTCGACAGAAGTAGATAAAAATGTATATGCAATCGATTTCTCTTCGGAAAATAATCCATTTTTAATTGGTCACTACGTGATGTTGGTCAGCCTTTTATCCTATTGACTCTTGAGTCCTTGACTTATGCGAATACTTATACAATTTTAAGAAACTAGTTGAAACTCACTTGGAAACAATTTGTAACCAATCCTGTCATTATGGCGAAAAATAATTTTTTAATTTGGGGCCAATTAAATTTATTTCCCGACATTTTCCAGTGGACTCCTGACTAGTGCCAATATCCTTTATTATTTATTGTATATATATATATATATTGTTATTATTCTTAATTCTTTATAAAGTTATATATGATATTGTAAAAATAATGTATAAAAAAGAATATGTCCCGAAAGTATTAAATATATATTATTACTATATTCTATGTGTTATATTTATTAATATTCATATTTTTTTGTATTCCTTTTTTATTTTTTTATTATTAACTTATAACATGTTGGTGACTTACGGTCAAAACTAGTTGTTTGGAATATAATTTTTTGAATACTCTCGGCATATTTACTATTTTTATATTTTATTAATTTAATTATTTATCGACTTTATCGAAAGAACTATTTGTAGTGGTTATAGAAAGTATTATGAAACATAATTTCTTTAGATAATATTTTTAATTACCAAATTTTATACAAAAAGCTCGTATAATATATGTATAAATATGTATATGTTAAATATGCACTAAAAATTTATAAAATGACTGAAAAAATACAAAATAAAAGTTAAAATTTTTAAGTATCTGTTACATGGATCGAATTATGTACTTGGAATGCTTTGTTATAAATAACCCAAAGAAAAACAATGCACTTTGTATTGAAATTCGGGCTTTACTTATTACATAAAAGTATACATACATTTTGAAAATGTATGCAGTACAAAGTATAGAGAAGTTAGTTATATTTCCAATATAGTAATATAATAATATTCCATTTTCTGCATAGATGTCACATCAATATGCAGTCTTATTTTAGATCACAAAAAAAAGTTTGTTGTTATATATTTAACTACATCATTATTTTATGAAATTCAAACACTAGGTGAGAAATAATTTAAGACCTCATATCTTGCGATTAGATAAGTTTCTGTGCAATAAAATGCATTAATTAGAATAGAATTATGAAAATATATCTTTTGTAATTTATAAATGTATACAATATGTTCTTATATTTTTGTTCTATAACAAAAATGATAATAGTGAAATTCGTAGTGATAAATAATTCATTTTATGATTGGTATTTACGATTCACCCAAAACGTAGACCATAAACTGTGCGTATTTATTAGTGTCGTCCAAACGATAGAGAACTTTCAATCATCCGAGATTCGATTACAGTTTATATTAACCTCTACCTTTATAATATAACACGTATTTATATAGAATGTCGTGACATTAACTATTCGACCTAAAGTACTGTTCTAGATTAAAGGCCGACGAATGGCCACCGCGTAAAATATATACCGGGACCGATGTAGTGATATACAACAATTTCTGCAAACAACCCGAATAATTATCAGTAAATAAACATATATATATATATATATATATATATTTATTATTTCAACTGTTTACTCTGGGTTCTATTTCTAACAATGGATTCAACTCTTCACTTTACCGTACACCCTTCCCTACCCGTCACTATTGAATCCGACTCACTTGGCACCCCGAGAACGATTCTGTCAAATACAAATTAACATATTGGAAATATAATCATATGACGTAGAAAATGAAATAACACCAATATGGGTTACATGCCGACGAATTTCAATATGTCATAACATGTATTAAAGGGATTGTTATCCACATATATCACGGATCGTTTTCTAATCCATATATATTATAATGGTTAAAAATAATTATTCAAGTAGCTACAAATATTCAAATATTTTAAAATAGAGGGTTTTTATTACTTATTCACCATTATCAGAAACCACATTTGTAATGCATTTATAATATTTATGATAATCAGAAAAATTTAGGAACGCACAAGAGTTTTATGCATAAAATTCCGTTAGCTCTTTGGTTATACCCACAGTATTATACTTGAATATAACATGGCAATATGTGAGTCTAATATGAAAAGGTAATAAGAATCACATTTTTTTTAATACGTATACATACTTTTTATATAAATGTTCTTAAAAAGCATCCAAAACATGGAATTTTTAAGCGCAATATTGAGTACAATTGTACAATTATACATTAGTAAATCATTTTAAATAACTGTAGAATAATTTTATTTTCATTAGATAGTCAATCATACCAAGAGTTTTTTCAGTATTTAAATAATGATTATTTAAGTATTATAAAGATGTTTTGTTAACATTTACATTTTATAATTTAAAACTGAAATTAGGTATTTTATAATTGTTTCTAAAAACAATGTAATTTAATACACAAACATCAAATATATAAATATATTGGTCGTGAAATCAATATAAGTATGTTTATATAAGTTAAGTCAAAAATAAAAATTCTATATAATAATATTCTAGTGTAACTATTTAAAATTAAAAAAAAAAAACATATAACCAATGTTTTTTAATAAATTTAATTAATTAGGTAGGTATAAACAATAGATTCATTTTGTTTTTCTAAAAGAAAAGTAACAATAAAATTATTTAAACTACGAGAATAATAATAACACCCTTCTGATCAATTTAAAAATCACGATATAGAACTTAATCATAATATTAAAACTCGAATAGACTAATGCAATGTAAATGCTAATCAAATTGTTTTTACTAAAATGATTTTTAGTTTGTTTTACTTTAATATTTTTCCTAAACTATTTAAAAATATTAATTCAATCGTTATGAAAACTTTAAACTAAATTACAACGTGATTCCAAAAATAATGATTATATAGACATTCAAAATTTTCACAGAGTATGTATTTCACAATTATATACACATTCTTTATGCATTTTAAAGCATTAATTATTTCCAAATTTTTCTTACAAAAAAATGTTTAAATTTTTAATCTGTAATTTCATTATTTTAAAAACGTTAAAATTCATAACTTTAATATTTATAACAACAATTTTTGGTATGAACAAATTTTAGACTATTTTATATTATTCATTATTACAAAAATATAAATTTTAATATTAACATATAATACAATTTAGTTTAGTTAATTGTATACAATAGCTATCTACATTGTATTTATTTTATAATAACATAATAGATAAGTACCCAGTAAATAATATAGCACATAATAGTATTACATGAAGTTCACACTATTTTGTATTCACAACAGCTCAATAAATATAAAAATAAAGGTACAAAATACGATGTGACAATACAATATGGATTTTAAAATATGTTTTGTCCCTTCTAAAAAATATATGGATTTCGTGTACATATTATGACACTTTTTTAAATGTATTTTTATATGAAATACATGTTTTATAAATTGTAACCGTCTTAGTGTGGACATTCAATAATTTTTTTTTTTTTTAATTAATACTATTTCTTGTATAATAACAAATACTTATACATGCATCAAGTATTTAAATGTTTTCATCGTTAGTTCAATTGGTATTTTAGAAAAAATCATTGTTCTTGAATCAATAGTCTAAATATTTGGTAAAAGTTTCAAATATTTATAAAATGTCATACTTTAAAATATAAATTAATGATTTAATAGGTGAAATTTGTTTCATAATTTCATTTAAATTTTAAATTTAGACAATTATCAACTTTTCATTTAATGAACTAAAATTTAACTGAATTTAATTACTAATATCCAATGCAGACACTAGTTCAATATTAGTCATTTCATAATTGGTTAAGAGATCGTTTGATAGATACAAATGTTCATATCTATGAATCTAAATATAATCTAACAATAGTTCATAAATTATACAAGAGTTTAAATTGGACCATTTATGGTATATCCAGTTGTTAATTTTAAAAAAGTACATTGGTACAAAATATAAACGTTCATTCATCGTTTAGTGGTCAGTTAATTAACTATAAACAAATTCAAAATAGTACCATCATAATATTTTTGAATTTTATTGTAATTATGTAATTCGTATACATTTTCAAAAGGGTTTCAAATTTGTTTATTATTATAAAATAAAATATTTCAATATCTACATAAGTAATAATTAATACAAATGTATTTATTTTATATTACAAAATAATATACATTTTCAAAATGTACATTATTAAAATATTGTATGATTATATACAATATAAAACACATTCTTCAGTTGTAAAATTTAGTGTACATAAATTATTATCTATATGTATTCATGTCTGTTACTTCAATAGGGGAGAATTGGTTCGGTGATTGTGAAGAGAATAAACTTTTTTCTGGTGGTTTTGTAGTATGCGTTAGAGTATGTATAAATGTGACGTCTGTAATCTAAAATAAAAGATACGTTTGTAAATTTACGATCGGAATTTTGTTGCAAAACAACACGATTATTCTTTATTTGAACTGGTGTATAGTTTATTCTGATATAATGACAGGACTCACGCATCGCTGCGATGAAACAATATAAAACAAACTAACAAAAATAAATATATATAAAATAATTTAATACTATAGATACCATTTATATATTAGATAATAGTACTTAATATAAATGTCAGTATTTGACTACTAATACTCCTAGTAAATAGCTAGTAATTTACCTATTCTTAACAAGTATAAAATAAAATGCCTATATAGAATTATAAATTATTAAAAAAAAATAAAATAAATGAACAGTTTGACATCCTCTTATTTCCCAAAGTCTAACAGTCTCAAGTTTGCACCTTCATATATAAGGAGAGTTGAAAATGGTTTTTGATAGCTACTAAAAGTATATTGAAAATAATAATTCAATAATAATTTAATTTATGAGATACATAGAGACACCTATATTTTAACAAATTATAAAAAATATATATAATATACAGTGTGTTCACGCTGAGAGGTACAACTTAATATTTCATTTGTATGACCATGGATTGAAATGGGGTTTTCAAGAAGTGAAAGGGAGTAACGAAATACACATTTTAAGAAAATGTCTACATTTTAACCCTTTCGGTACGTGCATGCGCAATTTAACTTACTTTTTTTTCAATGGGAACCCCATTTTTTTCCCTACAAACTCAGATAAATAACTCTTTTTTAAATCATTTTAATATAAGAAATTTTTTTCTAATTATAAAATTTAAAAAATTAGAATACGTTTAAATTTTAATTTAGGAATAATACGCTTTGAATGAAATTGTAAAAAAAAAAATAAATCATAAATTCGAGATATCTTTGATGTTATTAAATATGGACATAAATAAATAAACACTAATTTTAGATTTTTTAATATAAACTATAATGTAATGTAAATCATTAATAAGTGATATCTAATAAGTTGCTCAAAGTTTCCGTCATGTTCCAAACATGAATCCATATGTCTCAAAAATTCTCTTGATGTTGCTGATAAAATAAAAATTAAATGAAATTTGGTCTTCAGTCAAATTAAAACATGTTGTTTTTATTTATTTTTTTAAATCTTAGACATTAAAGGGTGGATTGGCGTATACAACAGTTTTTAAATGCCCTTATAAAAAAAAAGTTTATAGGGGGTTAAATCTAGGCATCTTACCGGCCATGAAATTACTCCATAGATACTAATCTATCTCTTTGGAAATATTTTATTTAAATATTGTCGAACAACGATGGCATTGTGTGATGGTGCACCATCTTACTGAAAATACATATTTTCCCACGTGTCTAATGGAACATCATCAAACAATAATGGTAAATGATTTACAAGAAAATCCAAATATCTTCTACCAGTAAAAATTCCGTCATAAAAATGAGGACCTAATAGTTTTTCACCAACTAATGCACACCACACAATAATCTCCCACACACTGTTTGAAGTTAGTTTCTAGAGACCAGTGTGGATTTGTATTATCCCAAAATCTGTTGTATTGTTTATTCGTTATACCATTATTTGTAAATTTTGACTCATCAGTCCAAAGAATACGATTATAAAATAAATTATCCACCTCAAATATTGAACATTAAACCATGCCAAAAATTCTAATCTATGTTCAAGAATCTTGTATTCGTAAATTTTGAATAAAATTAACTTTATATGGATGCATTTTGTATTTTTTCAATATTTTATGTACTGCACCAAATGATAAATCAATTTCTGGAGATACATGTCTAATTGATGAACGTGGATTAGCATGTATGTAGGCCATTGCCTGTAATTCAGTGTCTTCATTAAAATAATTTAGTATAGGCTGTCGTCGTTCATTTTGATTACCAGGAAATTCTCCGTGTTCATTTAACCCACGTAAAAGTCGATAAACATACTTGTGAGGCGGGTGAAACCTATCTAGATACCGATCGGCATAGCTTTTCGAGAACTAGCTACGGTGACATTCACCGTAAATCAAGATAAGTTCAATTTTTTCATTGTTATTCATTTTAATAAATTAATATTAGTAAAAATATAGGAATAGTGTAAAACAAATTCAAGAACAAAAATAACACAGACACTATCTAATATCATTATTATGATCATAATAATCAGATTTAATAATGAACCGGATATCCTATTTTAATTTTTGGCAAATATAGCTGTAGTTATCGATAAGCTACTCGAGTGAACACAATTAGTGTAAATTAGGGAAAAAAGTATTTATTTATATTTTATCTATACGAGTATATAAAATTATTGTAATAATATTGGAAATATCTCGAGCTTAAGACGAATATGTTTACAATTTCATTAGACGTACTTTAATTTTGTAAATTTTTGTAATAAGAAAAAAACTTCTTATATGAAAATTGTTTTTAAAAAAATTAATCTATCATAATCTATAGGAAAAAATAATAGGGTTACCATTAAAAAAAAATAAATCGCATTGCGAATACGCAGTTCCTGATGAACCAACAAACAATTCATGCTCATTTTGTTTATTTAGATCAACTGGAAACTATCTGTATTTTGAAATAAGGTTCCAATTTGCATATGCGTATTGTGCACATTTTCTGGCTCAGATACATTAATTAAGCTGTAACTAAATTTCTATTCGGGTAGTTTATGTTATCAATATTTTTATAAGAAAATTGTAATTTTTACTTTACTGTCTAAATAATATATATTTTAGCTTCTTGAATATTATAACAATTTGGCCAATAGAATAAAACAATAATTTTATCCAGTAGTTTTTCACACTTTACATTTTATTTAATATTAGATTCTAGACTCTACTAATTCCGATTGTTTGATAAAGATAAGGGTAAAATATTGACATTGCCTTTTTATATTAATATATAGCAAACATAGTATATATTTGATTATTCGTGTTATAATATAATTAAATATCATAACATAATAAGTCCTAAAATAAGCTCCCGCCATTTAATAATGGGAAAGACACAATAAATAATAATATAAATTCATACATATATTTCATAACCTTTACGGAAATAAAATAGGAGAATGGTGTTAGTCTGAACTTTCAAATCTCGTAATGTATGTTTTACTCTGCATTAAGGTAAAAACATCGAAAATATCCATTGTAAATATTTAAAAAAATATTTAATGCATTATTATATTGTAAAATGTAGATAATATAATCATAATTTTTTTCTATTGAGAAAATAATATTTAAAAGTTATTTTTTGTTTGTATACTAAGTAAAATTGGTAATACAATTAATAATTATGGACATAAATATTATGTATATATTATCTTTAAATAATTATTATCTAATTCACTTATATACACTTTTAATATATATATATATAATATATATTACATATAATACTCTAATACTCTTCAAAATAAAATATGAACATTTTCAAAATATTATTTTATATATCGTGATATTAAAAGTGAAAACAAAATAGCTTTGCTAAGTTTAGAATTTAAGAATAGAAAACATATCAAAGGACATTGTAAACACATAATTTCAAATAAGTTATTTAAACGGCTATATAATTAAAAACAATTTGAATCAACATCATTACCTCGCATTGATCGAAGAGCGTTTTTAATATCTAAAATTTTTTAATTATTTTTATAGTGCACAATAAAAAATATTTAAATATATTGAATTATCTTTTCGCATAAACTTTTCCAACCTAAAATATATGCGCCAATTAATGCAAAACAGACATAATTAAGATTTAAACCTGTTTTTAACATCCACATTAAAATTCGAGCACTTACAATAATATTATTCATTACGTGTTTATGTCGATCTGATAAAAATTTAAGAAATTAAATTAGAAACTCAACAATCTTATGTATTACCATAATAAAAACATTTAAGTAATAAGCACTGTTTATTATTATAATATCCATTTTCTACATAAAACATCAGTACCATTAAAAATGCATAAGCATTATAACAATATAAACAAAATAGCAATAAACAAGGTTCTCTTACAATTCAAGTATACTCAAACACATAAAATTATACGTGCCCTAAAAATGTAAATAACATTATCTGAATATGTTTAATGAGTGTTTAACAATAATGTGGATAATTTTATATAAATCAGGAATGGCATTATAAACTTATATATATATATATATATATTATAAAAATGGAAATTTAAAAATCAAAATTATTTTATTTTGTTAACTTACTGATTTTTATTATTAACTAAAAATGCGACAAAATGACAAACAATATAATATTTCGTTAAATTAATTATTGTAAGTTGCCTACTCTCTACTCGTGTTTCTTCGCGTGTTCCATAAATCTTTTAAACTCAGAAAATATAGTTCCAATTAACATCGTATAATTTGATTATTGTAGTCATTACGAAGTTTTGAATATCTTCTATGATAACATATGCATATAATATATAATCGCAGATTGTGATATAAATAATGGATAAGTGCAATGTAAAATTGTAATTAAAACCAACTGTTGTTTGTTACAAATAATTTAAAATATGATAAGTAATATAGTATTTTTGTGTATCATTAAGAAAATGTATTTATATATTTAATATTATATTATGTAATATTATATATTACATAAATTTAATTAGACATGTACAAAAATAAAAAAAAATGATAAAGATTATATAATTTATAAAATTAATATTTTATAGATATTACGTTAGGTACATATAGTTGAAGTTTTTTTCGAATATGTTATTTGAGAATAATTTTTGAAAAGTCCAAAAAAGTTTTCAAAAATGTAGTTCTATTAATTTACATACACCTGGTTTACATCTGAAACTTTTTACATAAAACCACTGATTTTTAACTACATATTAAATATCGTAATGCAAATACATTTACACCTAAATTAATTATTTATAATATAATTAGTACATACATAGCTTAATAGTTAGATTTTTGATTAACAATATTATAAATGCATTACATATATTGGGATGAAATTAATATATCGTTAGGGCAATGTAGTTCGAATATAATGTATTATCGTGAACACATCTTCATTAAATTTTGCCTATCTCAATACTGTTGATATTTATGGTGGAAACTAAATTATTTCACACTGTTAGAAGATTATACATATTATATATATACATAGTATAGGATTAATTGACAGTAATTCAATAATTAATTAAAAAATATTTTATTCAGTCAAAATGCTAATTTTTTTTAAACATAAAATAGTACAATATAAAGAACGGCCCTAAAAAATTAATTACGTGTAAGAATGTTGTAAGCGTTATATACATGTGATTTGTTTAATACACAACTTTTATTATTTATAAAACAAAACTTTGTGGAAACTTTCCGATTAATGACATTTAAAGGGGTTCGAGTCGGTCATTTTTGAAAGAGTATTATATAGACAATTTGTCGTACATGATAAAATTTTTAATTCAAAACTTAATACAGTTTGACAGGTCATTTAAGTTAATAATGTTAATAATAAATTAATAAATAAACTCCTTGGGTTTGTATCTATATCCGTCTTGGTTAAATATAAATTGCAAGTGTGAAAATAATGAAAATAAAGCCGTATACCAAATTACTTGTTGAATAGAAAGTTGTTTTCGCTGTGACAAAACTGGGAGATTTTGGTTAGTCCAATTTTAATTTTGTAAAAAGTATAAGATTATTTGACATCTTTTCTAGGTTGTAATCGCGGTGTTTTTCGAAATGTGAATTTCCACTTTAGATATACATATAAACATATAAGTGAAAAAAGTTTAAAATATGGAAATTTTGTTTAATCATACTGAGGTCAAAAATTGATATTTCGAAAAACGCCTGGACTACATAATAGTATGCTTTTTACAAAATTAAAATCAGTTTGGCCAAAGTCGCGCAATTTTGTCACATCGAAAGCTCTAAAAATGGTGTTTTTTTTTCACCTACTCGAATGACCTTAATTCACAAAATCAAAGAATATATTAGTAGTTTTTCAACTAATATAATTTAATATATAATTAAATATAAATATTAATTATGTAAGCGACTTTTTTAATTTTGGAATTATAAATTATACATTTTAAAAATACACATCAACATATTTTTCTTTAAAAAGTCGTATTGATATTGATAATTTAAGACATAAAATTACTTTTAATTAGGTATTTTAGTTGCTAATTTACAACATATTGATGAACATACCATAAAATATATTCTAATGCCAAGGGACATAAATACAATATCTATTTTATTTTAAATTTGATACACTAGAGTAGATTTGTTTGAGTGCGTAAAAAGAATATTGTTGAAACAATGAAGTATTTTTTTCAATAAAAAAACGATGACAATGTGCTATTTTCATATTTTATTATTTTTTTATTCTGAAATTTATTTTATTATCATGTTTTTTTATATAAAAATTATAGCTATTGAGCATGATCGTCATAAAATCATCGAATTCTTCCAATATGGTGTAATTTAATCAATATTTTTCCATTCTTATAACCTAATTATCATATTACCAATATAGTCAAAAAAAAAAATAATTTTGGAAATTAGAAATCCTAAAATGTATACTTACAGATGATTAAATTAGGTATGTACATCGAAAAAATTAAATTTTACTGAAATATTTAAGAATTCATTAGAAAAATGTTCCCGTATTGTCCAAAAATAAATAGTTCTTTAAATTATAAGTGTTATGTATTAAATGATTCACACGGTATATATATATATATAGGGTTTTTTTATTTCTGGGGTAAATATTTGAGAGGCCTATATTTCTCTTGCTAACGAAAATAAATTTGATTTTCGGGAGCCTTTATGTACTCCAACCACAACGGGAAAAATAATTGTTTATTGTTTTTTTTTTTTTTTCAGAACTTGATATTTTATCAGAGGTCAGAACAATTGTTGTGGATGTGCATTGGGTATTCTCTGCTGAGGAAATTCTTACTCGCATGAGAAAATAAAGCAGGGTTTACGGGTTTAATTGTGTTTCCTCTCTCGTATCCGAATTAAACATTATAAATATACAAATTGTAACGAACGCAAAATTAGCGTACGGTTTTTATATTTGTATTTTCTGTTTTTTATCTCCAGAATCGTATGGGGTGTTTTTACCAGTATTTTCGTATTTATTAATTTTTTTTTATTACGAATAAAAAAAAAAATAATTTAATGCTTCGCGAACTTTGACAATTCAGTCACGTACGCTTAAAAGTATTTTCTAGTTGGTTTTTGTCCTGAAAAAATGTTCGGTCCATTATACTGTTTTTGTAATAGAAAAGATTAAAAATATAATTTATTAGACTATTATATCCACAATGATTCTGATCAAGACTAAAAGTCTGATTACTTAAAGAAATCCGTTTTTGGTTTTTATCATTTGGATTTATAACCGCATATACTCCCTACAAAATATATTCTAAATGTTCCAAACAAACTATTATTACTCATTTTGTAATTATAACGTTATATTTTTACTTCACTTTTAGCGACATAGTATTTTATCATGTGATACACATGTGTAGTTAAAATTATTGTTATATATATTAATGAATTATTCTAAAAAAACTACAAACTATTAATTAACAAGAATGTTAATTTATTTTTGATAAAACCATATATTTTAGTTTTAATATAGATAAAATTATTTAGTTTAAAAATGTTAAATACAATTACTATATTAATAAACATTCTATATTAGAGTAATTGTAAACTAGTAGGAAATAATTAAATCTCAAAAGAATTTTATAGTGCATACAATATTTAATATTATTTTGGTTTCTAAAATATTTTATTATATATAAGTTTTATTATTTCGATAGTTCTATGTATGTTAGTAATGAAATAGAAAATGGGTTTGATTACGTAATAATATAGTGTTATGTAAGAATTTTATATTTTGCTAAACATAAATTTGTAGTAATGCAATGTTCAATATTACATAAGAAATTATTTAAACGGAATTTATCCCCTATAATAAATTTGTATATATATTTTTCTATTATTCGTTTATATCCTGAAAGAATATTAATACTTATCTAAAACAGTGGCATTTTTATGGATTTTCATGACAAAACGGGTAATAAGGAACTAAATTATAAGAGGCTCCAACATTTATTTAAAACTTAAACCGTTTTATAGTTCAATACAAATGTCAAATAAAACATGCGAAAATTATCTGTTATGATATAGTATTAGATATTAAGTAAATGCGATTAAATAAATAACTTCAATCAGATGTTGAGTCATATAATTTTAGACTTAAAAAATACACGCCTATTAGGTATGTGATTATCATAGTTTTTATTATTTTTAATTTGTTATTGTTTTAATTTTGATAATACTATATTCAATAAGTAAATTATTATTATAATTGATGTTTTTTTTTTTAGTAAATAATTCTAAACTTAAAATTAGAATACATTTAAATGAATAATATACATAATTTAAAGCATGGTTTTTAAATTGGAAGTCAGCATTTTGATACCTCTCTGTATATAAGGATCTTTTGAAAATGATCATTCACCACCAATTTGTTTTCCCATAATTTTCACAGTACAGTTATGATATTAAGAAATATGATATTTATAAACAATATATGTAGAACGATACTTATATTATGCAATTGCAATTGTCACATATAAGTGGTGCGTTGACATGTTCATTATGACATATTAAAACTTATGTCGACATAAAATGGCATGGTAATTTACTACTTGCATTACATTTACGTTGCAAACCGGGCGTTTATAGAAGATCAAACTTTCATGTACTGAGCCATAATAAGTATTGTTCAAATATTATTAAAAATATAATTCAGTGTTTTTATTTGAAATAATAAAAATATACTGTATCCTATTCGAAAGTTGACATCACCGCGACGCCGCATTGAACACAACTAGATCGCTGTGCGCGTAAAAGTAAGTAAAAATTCATTATTATTCTTACATCTCCTTCCTCCTTTTTATTGGTACAATCTACTTACTACAGTACATAAATTAATAAAATCACGTCATTACATGCATAAAAATATGTTACTACAAACAAAACATATGAGACTTGAATAATTGATATTCTCCTGAGAATCCTTGAAATAGAGTCAATATCCGTTAATTGTTTGTATATATTGTATTAAGCTATGTATTAATACTAGAGATATACAATTTGATAGAAAATTGGTAAATTTTATTTTTACGGTAAATATTTCGATTTTCCCAGTAATTTTTTAAGCGTAAAGAAAAACTTAAGTTAGTATAATAAAATAACAATTCGAGTTTTCATGATTACTTATTTATCTATTTATTTTTATGATATTTACCGAACTTTGCTCTGAATTGTTTTTTGTAATTCAATAATATTTTTATATATATTTATTTTTAAATTAAAAATTATAATAATATAATTTTCTGTTCAAAGACTGATGGGACGCTGGACCAACATTTACCATCTGTATCCGAAATATTTTGAAGCCGTACTTATGGTTGATATTTATATCAAATCGTATTAACAAACTCTAATGATTGAGATAATATACATTATTATATACAATGTATATAGTATTAAATAAACAAACTAAACCAAAGTTTAAATTTCAGTTTTATTTATTGTATTATACTAGTATTATATTTTCTTCTACCTTTAGTCCAATTTTCTAATATACGAGTATATTGTAAAAAATAACAATATATATATATATATATATTATATGCATATACAGTAAATCCTCTGAATAGCAGACACTTTCAGTCAATGAAATGTTGTCTATTATTTGGAGATGTCCGTTGTTGGGAGAAGTCGTTAGGGAAGGTTTTACTATATAAGTAAAATTAATAGTATATATTTTAATAAATATTATATATAAAAATAATATATAATAATTACTGAGAGTATACAAAAAAAGATTATAATTAACTTGGTTTTTTATTGTTCACTTGTAACCTGATGATGACTAACGAAGGAAACTATTTGTAACTTATAATCTTTATATTATTATATATTATAATGTTTTATAATCTTTGCACATACTAATATTTTTAATAAACTAATAATTAATTAATTAATCATATATATATATATATACTCATATATATAAATATTACATACAGTGGAACCTCGATTATCCGGGTTAATGGTGAGGATGGGGTCACACGGATAAATGAAAATCACGGTTAATCAAGACTTTTTATAATAATGAAATTTTTTATTTTATTATAATTAGAAATATGTACATAGGTACAATTTTATAATAATGAAATTTAAAAAATTTTGATTCAATTATAATTAGAAATATACATATGTATGTAATATACAACAAGTTATCCGGGCTTAAAATATAAAGTTGTCAGTCTTTGTTTTTTTGGTTTGAAATAATTTTCCTTACTCCACTTCTAATTTTTCTTAAGCCAATAACGTCATGGAAGTCAAAATTGTCCCGTTCACAGAAGTTTAAGAGGACATCAACTGCTTCCATTGCTTGGCTTATCTATA
Source organism: Pemphigus obesinymphae (assembly GCA_025469235.1). Lineage (NCBI taxonomy): Eukaryota > Metazoa > Arthropoda > Insecta > Hemiptera > Aphididae > Pemphigus > Pemphigus obesinymphae. Next base: position 32,496 of record JAIPRL010001279.1, read on the forward strand.
TTTTTTTCAAAACTCTCGTCATTATCACTCTCAGAAGAAGTATCAGGCTTTTGTGATGTAGATGGTGTAGTTATGCTGCCAAAACGAACTACTATATCACTGTCACTCAATAGCTCAAATCCCTCTTAGTTAAGAACTTTTTGTAGCCAATCAACAATATCGTCTTCATCAACATTAGTGAAATCTGGAATAGATGTAGCTAGTTCAAGACAAGCTTTTATATCCGTATCTTTCTATATTTTCTTCGTCGTCATAGTCTTGATCCAAAATTTTCGTCCAAGAAAGTCTTAACGTAGTTGCAGGTACATTTTCCCAAGCATTACATACTGCAAAAATGGCATCTTTTATGGTCCACGTTTTTAAAAGTTCTTTCATCGAATCAAAACAATTTTCTTGCAAAAGATAACGGATAAATATCTTTCTGTACCTTCATTTCAAACAGGAAATCACGCCTTGATCCATTGATTGTATTATGGAAGTTACGTTAGGTGGTAGATAGTAGACACAAATTTGACCATCCAGGGTTTTCAGGGTAGATTTTGAGGGGTGTGAAGGAGCATTATCAAGTAGAAGAACAGCTATTTTTGGTATTCCTTTTTCATTCTGAAATCTTTCTACAGAAGTTACAAAAACATTGAAAAACCATTCATTAAAAATGACCGGGTTCATTCAAGCTTTTGGGTGGTGGTAATAGTCACATAGTAAATATTTCATTTTTGTCCCTTTAAAAGATCTTGGTTTCTTAGCTTTCCCAATAACAGTTAGTTTTGTATTATGTGAACCGGTCGCATTTGAACACGTCATAATAGTAAGTCGTTACCACACGTTACGTTCGGCGATAGCGAAGGACAAAATCAAACTGAGGGTGATTCGATAAATATAATAATCGATGTACATTATTGCTTATCTTCATATCATTATCGTCAAAAATGTCATTAATACGATTGTCGATATCGTGTATTATGTAATATAAAATGTTCGATTATAACTACATATATATCTACAGCCCATATTTATTTTTTAATTTTCGGAAGAGTGAGCACAGTTAATCTCAAACACGGATAATCGAGTCACTTATAATCAAGGTTCTACTCTTCTATATATAACATATATAAATTGTTATTTTTTATAATATATATTTAATTTTATTTCAATGATTGTAAATTTTATATATTTTATCTATTTAGTTTTATTCAAATTAAACACAATTATCTCATTAAATCGAGTATGATAAATTTAGAGGACTAGAAAATTACAATCTCAAAATACATCAATACTAACATAAACCCATCACTACGACTATTTAATATATTATTATTATTAATATATTTTAAGTTAAATATTCAATGTACACTGTGCGGTGTGATTAATTTAACTTTCTAAAACTGGCCACCGCACTAACATTGCAACATTGAATCTATAAAATAAAAATGTACGTAAAATAATAGCAACAGTATAAATAAAGTTTATAGTCGAAAAATAATTTAAAAAACGCATTAAATCACGTACTGTATAGTACCAACGGTAAGTTATAGACAATTTCGGGTTATTTACTAAATACATAGATATTTATTTTATGCCGTATTATTGTAAAATTATAATTGGAATATCGCTTAAACTCCATATTCAATGCATTAATATAATTTACTATTGTATTCTATTATATTTTATAATCTTGTTTGTATGAAAGTGATTATAAAATATATATAATTGTAAAATTATATGTATTATATTATTATTGTATTACTATCGGTTTAAAAAAGTAAAAAAAAAATAAAAATTACATTTAAAAATAATTATTTTTCCTTTTATATAAAATATCACAGGGAAATTGAGGTATTTTTTTTCTTTTGTCACATATACACACAGAGTAAAAGTCACTGGTAAGTATAAACCGTATAGTATCGTTAGTTTACACATTAAATTATAGTATACTATTTTGTCGGGACCACGAGATTTAGGTCGAGATTTAGCCTATCTTGTCATGTTACCCGGTTTAAGAACGGTTATGTACAATTTATATCTAAAGTATTATAGGTTTATAACCAATAAGTTCATACATACACATTTTTTTTTTTTGAAAATATTGTAAATTGATTTGGATTATTGTTCTGGAGTTTCAACTCGTATATTTAACGTATAAAAAAAAAAAAAAAATATTGTCTTTTAAATATGATGCTATAAATAAATGTTCGAATTTAGTATAAATTGTATTCATTAATTATAAAGTTATTATAATTTAGATTCGTTTGTAAAATTCAAGCATATATTTTAATTTTAAAATAAATTGATTTACACTATTATTATTTAAAAATGTAAAATATTATTAAATTATTCCATAACTAATTATTTTATGAATTAACTTAAATGTATTCATCTTTTTAGAGTAATGTAATATTATTTTATCCTTCCAACAATGATGCTACATTACATTTGCATATATTTTGATTACATAATTTTATTGTTCCAACCTAGTAAACTGTTAAAAAACAAACATATTATTAATGTATTATGATTAGATGTGAAAACATGAATAAACCTTTTAATATATAAATGATGATTTATTGATAAATTTACTTGCTTAACATGTTATACAATGGAAATTATTAAAATTATACTACCCATAAAATTCATGTTCAAATCGTAATCTTTAAAAGAATGAGCATTTTGAAATTCAGTAATATAAAAAAAATTATCTCTTAATTATTATTGTTTTACTAAATAAATAATATTGTTTTGTTATCGTTTTACTACATTTTTTTGTGATCAAGGGAAATGAAAATTATCCCTCATTACCATGCTCGTAGCTGCTCTTGTATACATATAAAAAATTATTTATTCTTAATTATAAATTTGGTTAAAAAAAAATATCAAGTCTGCAATAATTTTCAAGACCAAGACTGAGATAACAAGACCAATAGGTACCCAGAGCAAGCATGGCTTTTACTGAGTCAATAAAACCAAGACCAAGATTCAGTTAACACCATCAAAACAATGACAAAGACTAAGTTGACCAGATTATTATTATTATTATCTATAGCATTTAGAAAATTATTATTTTATGTAGGTGTATTTTGTAGTAACAATAAATATATAACTAATGTATTTGATTTAAAAGATAATAATAATCGCAAGAGTTTATTTTTTGAAGAAAATATTATAAACTTATGAGATACTTTGATTTTTGATATTCAAGTTAAAAATTTAAAAGGGAATTGAAATAAAAATACTGAATAATTAAAAATTTCATAATAGTTAATAATAAAAAATAATATTTTTCTTATTTCTTATTACAGCTAATTAGGTTAAAAAATATATCGAACAATATTTGCATTACTTTTTATTTGTACCATATAATTCAAAAGATGTATTTAAATAATAGCATAGGTACTAGTATGGTTTTTATGATAGGTGTACGATTTTTGAATTATTTCGTCAAAATAATTAATCTATATATAGGTAATATTATAACATTTTCAATTTATTATAGATATTTTTAAAATTATATGTAATTTATGTTATTTATAATATGAATATATAAGAAGACAAATATATCATAATATGGTTTTATTTATAATATTACTAAGATTTGTTACTTTTGTAAGAAAAAATGTAGTGAATGTATATATGTAATTATAGAAGTATGAAAACATGGTCTATTATATACAAATTGTAAACGAGCTTTTTATGGGATATATAGAATCAAATTGGGATAAAAAAATTATAATTAAAAATGTACCTAATGTAATTCTATCATTTGTTTATAATTGGATGTCTATATATCTACACTTTACTAATTCAATAATTTTTATATTTTAATGATGATAATATTGTATGAGATTGTATTAGGTCTTCATATACATTCACTACATTTTTTCTTACAAAAGTAACATACCTAATACAATCTCATACAATATTATCATCATTAAAATATAAAAATTATTGAATTTTTTCGTCTGCTTAAAAAGTATTATAATCATTACATTATTGAATGTAATAATATTGATTGAATCATTGAGATTTAATCACAAGAAAGTTTCATATTTCAATTCAGTATTTTATTACAACAAAATATATAAAAATAAATGCATTAAAATTTTAATGTTAGGAGAATACTACACCCGTATTTGTTTTCTGTGTCTTAATAAATGTAGGAAATTAAGTTTGGAATTATTATCATAATTTTGTAGTTAATGATATTGAAGTAAATTTATCTATTACCAATTATCTCAACGAAATTGTTATTTATGCCATAACTTTCTTATTTTTCTGAAATTTAAATTTTGTAAAGATATATAGCTATTTTTAAATCATAATAGTTTAAATACATTTATTTCTCTTTGCAATCTCGGAAACTGAATGGCAATGATTTCGTCTATAAATTTGATAATATGTAAATGTACTCTAATATTAGAAATGATAAAGTTATGATAAGAATACTGAATGTAAATTTCAGTTGCTTAAACGGAGATAGCAATTGCAGGTTTAGTGTAGTATTTTTAAAATTATAATTATAATTCAAGTGTAATAAGTACAATTTAAAACTTAATATTAATATACAAAAAAGTCAAAATTTAAAAAAATATATAGAACTTTTTACTCTGAGGCCGCGATTTTATTTTTTATATTAGTGGAAGTAAAATATACTGATTCTTCTTTGTGCTAATTTGAAATAATACCACATACGGTTGTAATTAATTAATTTATACTCTGATTAAACATCCTTGTTTTATTCCCTATTACATATCTGGATAAATCATTTTGCTTTACTTTTAATATCCGTTCTTTATTGTTTAACTTATCCTTAATATAGTCTTACAGCTTCATTATCTTCTCACTTCATAATAGGATAAGTTATATGTCTATGGCTATAGCACTTTAATCTTTGGTTTTCCTCTTCCTTTATTATTATTAAAGCACAAATAAATTGTTATATAAAACGTAATTTCGACTAGACAGAAAAATAAAACAAAATATTCTGAACATTTTTTTTTATATTAAAATATTATTTACGGAATTTCTTCTTTGGAATTTTTTTTTTTAAATAAACTCAACATTAAATATAACATTAAAATGTTTTGTACTATGTTATTAAAACTAAACATTTATATTTTTCTCATCTCAATAAATCCACTTCAATAATCAATTTATAATGTTTTATTTTAATTATTTAAGTATTATTTATTTGAGCTTATTACTATAGGTAATGCACCGATACATTGAGCCAATTATATACTCACATATTTATGTATCAATAAACTTTGTTGTTTTGTTTATAGGATCTGTAAAGATTATATTCATAGAGAAATAAATAATAATAATAAAAATAGAAGTATAAGTTTAATTTGAACAATTATACAAAAGAATACAAATATTTACGGTGTCCATAAAATTAATTTTAACTAAGAACAATAATGTAATGTTACACTGAAATGAAAATATACGATATTACATAATTTATAATATCCTGACAATATAATATTTTAATTAATATTATACTCTATATTTCAGATAGGTAGTAAATAAGTATTGATAAAAATTGCTCATATTTGTGTGCATTTAATTAACTATATATTTAATACTAGGAGTATATTGGCGCTTTAGTAATATCTGATTTATTTCTTATAAACTCTCTTATTTCTTATTTTTACCACTCATTTTGTAATAGGATCATATTTATTTTATACCGCACACACCATTGAAAATTGCGAAATACTGTAATGGAATGGAATAAATGTAATAGCATCACAATTATTTGATAGTTTAACGTAATTTAGTATAAAACTTAGTGCTAGTTTAATGTAGGACCAAAGGATGAAGTGAGAAAAGATACACAATTAATTTCCTTTATTCATCTATCTGTTACGAACATTTTTTTCATAGAAAATACAATAATAATGTAAACATTTCTAACGAAACACTTTACAGGATACTTTAGTATAATTTTAACACAATTATTACATATTAGTATCTATGAAATCGGTAGAATATATTGTGCAATTCAATGTGTACATAATCAGTAAATTATGAGAATAATATACCCGTTATAGTATTTTCGTTCCATTGAAATATAAATACAATGTATCAATGTGAATATTATTTAGGTTTGAGTTAGGATCAAATGTTTTCTATTGATATGCAATTATGTCTTTTATAAAAATTTATTTAATTTAAGAAATTTTATCAAATTTCTAATATTATCAAATAAATATAATAAATATTATATTAAGTTAGGTACTTATACACGTATATGACCATATTGATTAAACATTTTATTTTTTTGTGAAAAAGGACCTTCTAAAATTATTTATATGACTCTATTCACTATACAGTTAGCAATTATGAACTAAAAAAAAAAAAAATAGTTAAATTTGTAAATCATGATAGTATGGAAGATGTATTATTATTTAAATTCTTAATATTATAATCATTACTATACATATAATAATATATTACTGATCCATATTTATAATTTTGAAAGTACTTTATAGGTATATTTAAATACATTTAAAATATAATATCAATATTTTAGTGTAGGTAATCTAAAACTAAAAACCAAATGATCTTTATTATTATTCAAAAATTGTATGATCATTTAATATTATAGTGAATTTTATTTCATTGATTATTATATATTATACATGGTTATTCAAAATCATTCATTTGCTGACGAACTGTTATAGTTCCATGACCGTTGATTATAAGTGAACGATCTGTAAACCACTGGAAAAAACGGATCGTCGAGTTTTTGTAATTGCTATAGTAGAAGTTTTTTGGATGAGTCTGGAATAAGTAACACGTTTTATTCAGTAAATTTCATTTTGCCTCACACAATGCTTTTTCAGACGTTTTTTCACTCTAATTAAATTGAAAGGTAAAACACTACAATGTTCAAATTTGGACCTTAGAATAAAAACACAGAACTGTTAAGTATTAGAAGTACTCGCCGGAAGTGAACGTGTAATATGAAAAATACTTTCTTTTATCAAGTTTTTGCGTGAACGCTATCTCAAAAAATCTGACGGGAGTACGATATTATTATTTCATATGGACCCAAAAAACTTCTACTAGTAATTACAAATACTTGACGATCTAATTTTCGGTGGTATACAGATCATTCAACTGTGATGAACGGTTGTAGAGCTATAAGAGTTCGTAATCAGATGATTAATTTTGAATAATTCTGTATTACTTTTTTAGTTAATATAATATATATAAATTATTTTATGGCTTGAAAGATAATCAAAAATAGCATATATTTAAATATACATTAAATTCATTTCACATGCAAATATAATTATTTTTGCTAATCATGGTGTGTACCATATATTGTGAAATTATTTATCAAACAAATATAAAGTGTAGCGATAGAATTACCAATGAGAATAAGAACATATATTTAAGAGGTTTGTTCCCCAAATATATAAAATATCCGAAACATACAATTTAATTAAATATTTTTGTACAATTTTATATTATATAACAATTATTCAGATCATTAGTTATAACTAGAGCTGAGATTTAAATACTGTAAATAAATTCAAAACTAATAAAAAATCTTGAAAATTTCCATACAAAAATTAATTTCTTATTTTTTTTTTTGGTTATTCAAACAAAAAAAATTTAAATAAAATAATGTAATAAAAATAAATTTACATATTTATATTAACTTTTTAGTCTATTCACATTTTAATCTGGAATTAAAACATCTGAGAATATTTTAGAAAAATGTGTTGATAAATATTTAATTATATTAATAATTGATAGGTAATTGATACGGTGACCAATATTTTATTTTTAGTATTTCTAGGAAAACATTTATATTTTGTAAAAATCAGTATAAAACTTTTAGAAGAAACAAGTTTTACGTTGGAAAACACTAGAAAAAAAAAAACATTGCATCTATATCCAAGCCATAATTATGACGTATTGTACGTAATAAATATTAAATAAGTATACATTTTTAAATTGGGTTAAACTTAACCACTTTTTATTATTTTATTTTTAAATAAGTATTTACAAGTTTTATATTATTTATATTATCTAACTATATTATATAATACCTATAATCTATGTATAATGTATATATTCAACCACAATTTTTTGAAATATGTATAATTTAATAATATATATTGACTTTCATCCCGCTAGTATCTGCGTAGGTATTTTCTGATATATTGAATAATTTAATACTTTTTATTTGTTAAATCTTAAAAGCCTCAGTCAGGTAATGGTTACCCATTTATTCTTAATATAGGAAAATACATTTATAAAGAAAACTCAGATATAGAAATAGGATTAACGTTGTTGTTTATGTCTTCATTCAGTATTATTATTATTATTATTATTATTATTATTATATCCAGTAAAAACATAATAAAAGATATTCTAAAACAAATATTTGAAACATAATATTATTGTTTCATCGATCCATTCAACCCAAAAAATTTAAAAGTAGTTGGAATAAACTAGAAGATTATACGATCGAATTTTAACTAGTACAAAGCACAAACAAAAATAAGTATAAATAAACTAATAGAATAATCCAACATCAGAAAAAAATTGAAACAGACACATCCATTATATCCATACTAATTTGACAAATTTACTAAAAAATCAATTAATATAATGAAAAGCAGAACAAAGAAATTAAGATCAATGAACACTGGATATACTGTATATATTTTGTAGACGATAATGTTGTACCGGCAGACTCAGAAAATAAATAAGAAATAAATCATATGTTGATATGGTAGAGAAAGATTTTTGTTTTTTTAATTAACATACTATAATAGAATAAGTCATGTTATTTCATTATCTCAAATTTGTCTTAACAAATGTAAATAAAAACAAAAAAAATTGTATTAGAGATATAATAGCTATATAGCGAGGCAGACATTCCATAAGAAGATAAACTTATTATGTACTAAACACTTAAGCATTAGGCTAAGATTTGTGCATGAATCTTTTATATGAAGTATCTCAATATATGGATGTTATACATGGACATTAGTCAATTATAAAAATATAGATTAGATGCAATGAAAATGTATATTTAATAAACAATAATATTTTTAAAATTTAAATCATGTTATATACCAACTATTTTATTGCTTTACCAGATACTTACAACCAATGAATTATTTAATTATTTTGTTATCAATGACTATTTAGTAAAATTTTTATATTATTTTTTTTTTTAAACATAAATGTTTAACATATTTATAAAATCCATTTGAAAATGTAGTCAAATTAATGGAAAATACTGTGTAGAGGGGGTAAAAATATCTACATGATTACTTCATGTCTATTATTGATAGTTATTAATTGAGGTTGAATCTGATTGACAGAATCAAATTTAGCAAAAGACCATGAGAAGTCTAAAACAAATTATAGAACGTGAGGATGTTGTGATTGGGGGTAATAAAAATGGACACGTGTGAAAGGATAAAGTACATTGTGGATGTTCCTAAGTTGCCAGAGAAAAGTAAACATTTGTATATTTAAACAACCAACAAATTTATTGGTCATTATTGGACGATTCCCAAAATTTATTCGATAATAATTTTTGAATAATTACATTTTTAAAAATTGCTCTGTCAACTTGACGCCAACAGATTAATTTTCTTAAATGGAAAGAAAAACTATTTAATAATTTAAGTTGAGGTTTGTTGGTTATTGTTGTAGCATTATCAAATTTTGTTGGGCCTTAGCTTATTTTATTTGAATTTTTAAAAATTTCCTTATACAACCTATACAAAACCACTTAAAAATCAAAAGTACGACATTCTCTCATATGGTCTGAACTAATCGCCGTTGAGCATTTATAGGTTTCGCTACACAGAACTATAAAGTCGTGTTTTAAATTTGATCACTATTGGTGGTTTTTATTTATATAATATAAGAAAATATTTCAAATTATTCCTCTTATTGTTCTAATTAATTTTTATTAAACAATATTTAACAAATATGATATGATAATAATGACAAATAGCATAATATAAACATACGAATTATTTGTATTTCAACTTAATTTGTATTATTTTAAAGTTGTCAAAATATGACTTAATTTATTTAACAGCTACAGCCGATATATATATTATTGTGTCCTTAGGTGTATATAAGAGATAAGGTGACCAAATATTTCGCACAATGACGAAATATTACAACTATAATAAATTTAATTAAATATTTACTCGATTTAGGTTTTAATTAAATAGTATGGAGGGCGTTCAAGTATTACGCAACATATTCTAGGCCTTTTTAGAAACCCTCCTCCTGCTTGTTAGCAAATGCCCGACCCCCCACTTTATTACGTCAGTATATGTATGACTAACTACCCCTTCTATTAAAATAAAAAAATAAAAATTTATGAATTTTATATGAATTAATTAAAAATAAATGAAAAATTTTTGTTACATATCTTGATAAAAATAAGTACATATTTATGTTCATATTTTTAATTAATTGTTTTTTTATTAATTTTAACGTCATCATAGTTCTAACTCTCTCCTCATCCCCTTGTCAAAAAATGTAAGCACACGCACACGACAGACATCCTCTCCCCTTAGGCACTTACATAATACTTGAATGCCCCCATACGTATACATAACAAAGTAACATAAAATAACAGTGTCATTTTACAATTATTTATGGTTTAGAGTAAAAATTATTCTAAGTGTAAAATTATTAAGAAAAGTAGAGAAGTTCGAATGGAAGAGTATTTAACACGGTAACACCAACGGCGTGGAAACCGCATGGTACAAGATGTCCATCTTGTTTTTCAAGGAAGAGAGGACCTCTTAGTACCCCCTGATACCACTTTATCAAAAGTTACTTTTTCTGGGGATACCTGCGTGTGTCGCAAACCGGTGCTTGGCCATCGCTCATAGATCGTCAGTTATCTAACCGTGAAAGGTTTCGTTTCTTAAAATGGTACGCTTGTTTAAATTTTATATTTATAAATAATTTGACATCATCTAGCATTCGCGTGTCTAATCGTAAGTTACGGGTTTTCAGCGAGTGTCTTCGAACGTTCTCACCCCACAGGTTTCACATATTACTCGTTGTCCTAGTCCAAGAACTACAATTGTTCGGCAATAAATATATTTGTCCTTGAGAGTTCGACCACGTTGTTATCCTCGACATTACGCTGTTTGTTATTAGTTAATTACTTAGTTATTAAGTTTATGGTTTTTCGTCCGCTGTTCTATAAGAACTGCGCGATTCTCACGCCATTTCGTTTTAGTATTGGTTTTTATATTAAAATAGTGATAATTTTATCCAGATGACTACACCTACACCTGCTATTTCATAGCTTTTTATTATGGTTTTTATGTCCTATTTCGGTATATGGTTTTAATATCATTTCTAACGCGGTTGACCTGAGCTTGTAACATTTATGATAATACGCTTCGCCGTGTATGCTCACATAAGATTATTTTGGTTATTTGAAAATGTACTTACCAATTGGTTATTTTGAATGTTTCTAGCTTAGATCGTATCAGTTTTGTTCAATTAATAATTGTAATTATTCTTAGTTAATTTGGCTGCACGTAACAATATTATATTGTCAATAAATTGTATGCTAAGACAAATTTAAGGGTTATACTGTAAGATTATGTCATTCATTATTTTTAGCAATTCATAGATAATATAATAAATCCTTATATTTTGGCTATAACCAATACTAATTTTATTAGAGTATAAAACAGAGTATTAAAAACATATAAAATAATATATAGACATAATAATATATAATAATAATAATAATAATATAATATAATATATTATAGAATAATATATATATACAAATTTTGAAAATGCTCCAATTATGACCAAAAAACCCATATTTAAATTGTTGGATAGTTATTTTTGACCATTTAGGAGATTTACTCTGTTGACCAAAATTGGCAGAGCATATTCAAAAATGCATACACTCCAGCAAATTTAAAAATGCTCCAATAATGACAAACATATCCATAAATACATGTATAGAACACCTATGTTAATTAGCATTTAATTAAAATGTAATTAAAATTATAACTGTTCTATTCATATAAATTTAGCAATAAAATTTGAAAAAAAATTTACAAATCATTATTTCTTTTTAAACGTTGTGTATTTGTTTTATAGATAATATATTTTGTAATTTTATTAAATGCAATTGCAAAGCATAAGCTTAGTTTAAACAAAAGTTGTGGATATATGCCCTTCATATTGAATTTATTTTCAAGTTTAGCGTTTATATTATAAAAATTTAAACAGAATCTAATTATTATTTTTGTACGTTTTTTAAATGAATGTAAAAATATTTTCTGCAATAATTTAAATGATATATAATGCAATTTACTGTAACTATAACATAAAAAATAAAAAATAAAATACCAAATTTAATTAGGTATTTAAATATATTTATTTTGTGTAGAATTAAGAATTAAATATTTTATTATTAGCAATTCCTGTAAACATTTTCTGGAAACACTACAAACTTCAATTGTAAATAAACATTTTTATTTGGTTATTTTAATAGAAAATAAAATATGCATATTTTTAATTATTAATGATGAATTTTTAATATTTTTTTGGTATGAATGATTATCTGAATATTCGGTTTTTAATTTGTCTAGAATAATGCACAGTTATATTAATTTTTGTATTATTAAAATCCACTATTTATTCAATGATGTTAAAAATAAATATATTTTTTATAATAAATATTTAAAAGATTCTAAGTGTTGACAATTGTTGATTAAATTTAAAAAAAATTATGTTTAGTTCAATAATCAGTATAGTCTAACATTTTTAAAAAATTATATCATTTTTATAATCATATATTATTAAAATGAATAAGCAATGAATATTTCATGTTCTAAAAAATATATTATATTGAAAATATTTAAACTCAACTAATTACCATTAACATTTTAAGAATTTTATTTTTTTATAGTTATGTCTAAGATTTAGGTAAAATCTTTATTTTTTTTAACATTATTATTAAAAAATATTATATAAATTTGTTGATGCATAAATGTATAAGAAAAACTAAAATTCTCTCTGTTAGGTATATCACAATATATTTAATTAAATTCTTTAAAATATTTATTTAAATATTAATATGGAGATATTAAAATTACCCGGAAGTTTAATCATGTTGAATTGTAATTCAGAAAATGTATATCAACTTCGCTAGATCTATTTGTCATAGATAAATTTAATTTAATTTTAAAGACGGCTAAATAAGGTTTCAAAAAATAATTCTCTTTTTGATATTTAGTTTTTTTCACTTATTAAAAAAAAATAAAAATATTGAATCTATATATGATATATTTAATACGCAATAGTAGATTTCTATAAATTATATTTGAATTATAAATTTTTATTTTAAATGTTCAATTATTTAGCTAGTTAAGTAAAAAGATGCTTATGCGTACAAAATTAGCCTATTAGTCATTTCCCAAGTATATAGTCTTGTATAAAATGGAAAATAATGACTATTAAAACCATAATATTACTAACATTACTAACAATATTATTTTGGTGATTAAACCATGATATTATCAAGTTTATGAGATAAAGCGGGTATTTCCGAGGAAACGCCAGATATATATTTAATGACGTATCTATAAACCTGGATGGGTCAGCCATACAAATGAAGAAAATCCTAATTTACATATATTTGTATCTATATATTTCCTTAAGTATTAAATTATAATTATTATTACTAGTTATATAAGTATGTTTTTTTAACGACGATAGAAAATAATAACCAAAAAAGACATAACATATTATGATAGACAGCATAACGGGAGTGGATATATACGTTACTTGGTAATTTAAGTATTCTATATTTACCAAAAAATGGTAAAAAAAATAAATTAAAAATGTATATAAAATCAATAATATTTAATACGTATAGTATTTGTACTTACGTATTACGTATTGTATTATATAACAGTCACTTTAATATTTTTCAGTTGTTTTAAAAATCCAATAACTAATATATAATAACTACAAAAAAAAAAGATTTAACATTTATGTAAAATATGTAATTTAGAAAATTATTAGATATTAACTATACTAAGAATATTTAACATTATATATTGTAATAAGTTTTTTATCTATAATATGTTTTATGTATCATTTAGAGTACAGATTCCATATAGGTATGATTCTGGGCACATACACGTCTAAAATAAACATACGCTAAGAGAATAAAAAGAAAACATTTTTGAAAATGAGCTCAATTGTAATATTGTTATACTACAATAATATGACATTATAAATGAGTGTACACTGTATACAAATGTATAATGTATATGTATGTAATGTGTATGTATGTATAAATAATTTAATATATAATGTTGTACGAGTATAATATCCCAGTTTTGTAATATAAATTATTAAAGGATATAACATCGTTTTGTATTTCCGTCGATAATTTTGGAAAATATTGGTGTGGAAAAGTATGGATTTCTCAAAAAGTTCAATACATAATATGAGGAGACCTATAAAGACCTATAAAATCATCAACATTATTGAGTATCAATTTACACGCTGTTAACGAATATTTTATGTATTTTATTTTTTTTTCAGTAAAAGTAATTAATACGAATGTTTTTTTGTATGTTATTCCATTTCATGGATATATCGGCAAACTTTACTAATGTGTAGAACAAGCTAACAGTACACGATCCATTAATATAGTAGATTTTATTTAACTAATAAGGTTTGTAAAACTTATTCTCCATACTAGTATCACACACACACGGATAAATTCAAAATAAATTTAACATTGCGGGTTAGATATTTCCCGGAAAATTGGAAACTCTCGATAAGCATCTTTTAATCTGTAAATTATCAGGAAAACCAATCCATCAATTACAACTATCTCTGAACTCTGAAAATAAATAAAATTTTCTAAAACTAATTAATTTCCAAATACAAATGTATTTTACCCCGACGAATTTAAACAAGATATCTATAACAACGGATCTCGGATATGAAAGTTTCAGGATTTTAAAATACAAAATACTTATTCGATAGCAACTTCTAAATGTAAGTTTACATTTCATAATACATATGATCAAAGGTAATAAATAATAGTAATAAATAATAATATTAATAATAATCAAAATAATAATTCATTACGGTTCAATTTTATATATGCTCATTGTTGATTTCAAAACGTACTATTTAAGGCAGAATTGTAACCGATATTTCACACACACACCCATAAATATATATATATATATATATATATTTATATTGAATAAAGTCTCAAGTTTCCACAGGATCAGTCACTTCTCACTGGTTCCTAGCTGTTACACATCTATACTGTAATTGCGTTGCTATATACTAAAACGTTCCTAACGAGGAACGTTTGTCGTTGACACCACAGATATAACTCAAAATAAAATCACGAAAAATTCAATAAAAACTTCCCGGGATGTATTACCCGTATGGTTTACAATGTGAAAACTTGGTTTAAATACTACTGTAGTAACACAAAGATGTTCAACAAAAGAGGGATTGAAAGCGGTAATTTATTAAAGGGTTATGCATAGAATGCATAGTTTTGTACAATTGATTAGAAATACAAAATAAAAAATTTTTGTCTTTATATAACATAAAAAAAAAAAATGTATATATAAATGTTTTATACTTTTAAACTTTTACCTTTATAATATATTTCGGGCATCATATATGTTATTCAATGTTTATGATAAATATAAATAAATACCCAGTTTCTACAAAAAGAATTTGTTTTTATTTAACAAATACGTATTTCGAAAACAATGTTCTCATCTTCAGTGTTAGACAACTACTCTTTATGATATTGTATTTTATTTTATGAAATCATCTATTAAAATATTGTTCTTGGTATGCAAATTATATCACTATTAAATAATGAAAAAATATTTATGAGTTTTAATTTTATGAGCATTGTACTAAAAATTAAAATTTTAAAACTTTTTTTTAAACAATTTAATAATTATGCAATACAGTTTGTAAAAATAGTATGAATATTCCGTAAAGTTTATTTGAAATCACTCTATTCATTTTATTCATTGTATTCTCATTAAATTAAAAATTGTTTAAATGTGTTTAGTTAACATATGTAGGATTAAACTTGGGAATCAAAAATTGCCTCTAAAAAGGGAAATATATTTAAAAAGGCCATAGTGGGTAAAGTGATCATGTTTTATTTAACTTGTTATGTATGTAACGTGTTACCAGTTGATCGAATAACATAAATTATATTCTTTTTTATAATATTTACCGATTGATTAACTAATATTTATTATAAAATCCACCATAATTAATTGATAAAGAAAATTTAATTTTTCTTTTAACTGAGATCAGAGAAGTGGTTGTTTAAATAGGTAAATATAGTAATTAGGTACCTTAATGATTAAATTTAATTAATCTTTTTTAATATGCATATATATTTTAAAGTATAATAAAATTGGTTTAAGTTTTATTTGAGAAGAGGAAAATTATTATTTTAAAATATGTAAACAAACATTTTTAAAATGATTAAGCAGTATATTTTCCCCATTAGCCAATTAAATTGAAATGTTATTTATTTTAATAGTTCAGCTTTCTATGATTTTTTTCTGAAAACAATTTCAATTTTTTAAATAAAGTTACTATTTATCTATATGCTTATACTTTTTTCCTGCAAATTATGATACCAAATTTATTTATGCATATAGCTTAGAAGTATTCATCTAATAAAAATTTATTTCAGGAAAGGCACTACATTGTTTTTCTTAGTATGGTCACTTTTAACATGTTTTTCCTACATTTCACCGAAAATGTCGATGTGTTTTCAGAATTAAAATTAAATTCATAAATCGATAGAATGTTAAAAATTCAATACAAGAAACACGACATAGGAATTCGTTGACTCTAATCATTTTGATAGGGTATAATATAGAAGTTGATAAAAAAATAAACAAAAAAAAGGAGCAAAAAAAATGATATATATATATTCGAAAAGGTATTTAGTGTTTCATTTTATTTTTTTACTATCGAGATAAGTGCAAAATTAACTTTGGAAAAAACAAAAAAAAAATTAAATTGAAGTTATAAAAGCATAAATAAATTATAACCGTATAGTATATAGATGTAATTTCACCGACTCTTCACTCCACAACATTTTACTTAGGTAGATATACGTATATATAGGAATTCTAAGTTCATTTTCAAGTATATTTTCATAGTAGTTGAGTTAAAACACCTAAACATCCAAGTACAGTCGTCAGTCAAATAAATTCAGATATTTTAATACTAATAATATTTAATCACCATAATCGTATTGATTCACACACAATTTTCAAAAAAATTCAATAAGCTCTCTAGAACTATACTTTGCTTCAACTGTGGATTTATTAACTACGTTCAAACTCAGTGTTACTCAGATAAAAGTGTATTTATATTTTGTTTAAAAATTATAAATCGTTGTCTTTATTGCTAAATTATGTTTAATTGTATAGGAATTAGAGAGAACGCTGTTTAGTACATTGAACCTGTTTATAATAAATTAGAGAACTTATTTATATCAGTTTATCGGCCCCGTCTAAAAGACCAGTTTGTGTCGTAAGAAATACTAAAATGGTCGAGCGAAGGAAAAGTGTTGAAATATCTACGACAAATATATATGAAAAATCAATGATCAATAAAAGTGTACATATAAATAATAATTGACCCAATTTCAGATGTCCAATTTATATTACAGCTTTACAAACCTAAATTCAAAAGCTATAAATAATATAAAATAAATCCTTAGAATGAGTATAAAAGCTCCTAGGTTTATGCAAAAAAAATAAAAATACCAATTTATAACAATACTAGTATTTTATAACCTATCAAAATGTTTAAGGGCAAATTTAGAAATGTTCACAATAAACTACAATATTAAATGAAAGTCCACAACAAAATAAGCTTCTCTGAAAAAAAAACACTACAGCAAAAACTAAAATAACGTATTCTATAGGGTTCCCAAACCATCTGACTTTCAAATATTAAATATATAAATTCCTTAATATGTTTAAGATGTAAACATTGTATGTATTTGTTGTAAAAAAATAAACATTTTGTAATGCAATACTTTAAACCAGGGCTTAAAACCTGTAAACGGTTTTTCACAAAAACCGGATATAAACTCCTTTTTGAGAACCGAAAACTGCTTCCCGGTTTTTATTTTTAAAACTAAAATGCGGTCATCGGTAACTGGTAAACGAAAATTATACTTTGGGGTTTTCAATTTATCGGCGATCATTTAATGTCATTACCGGTAATTGTAACGGAAGCGATAACCTATGTTGAAAGTAACAAAAAAAAACTACCCTTTTTTAAGGTGAAAAAAAAAATCATAGTTTATATATTATTATATTATAAATATTCTTTGTTTTGTTTATTATACCTTTATCAGTTTTACTTAATATATTATTTATAATAATTTAATCTTTATTTTATAATACCTATTACTGTATTATAATATAACATTAAACTGTACGAGTATATTTTAATAGTATATACATAGTTATATATACATATAATACCTATAATATAATAAACATATTATATGCTCTTGGGTCGTCAGTCGTCACTTACGATACTGTTTATAGCTGGTATAATAAAATGAAATTCAAGAAAATAAAAATTAAAAAATAGTCCACAATGTTATTTATTGTTATTGTTTTCTACTTCCCGTCAATTATCAAATTATGGTATTCTGTGTACTAAACATGAAGTATATAAATGAATCAGCTACTTTTTGGCGATTGTTTAATCTATGGACATATAATATAGGTTAGGTATACAAACTACAAAGTATATAGATTATACGAGGTATATATACGTTAGTCCATAGTTAGAAGAAATATTGAAGTGGCAGCAAGCAAGATTGTGAAAGAAATCGTTGTTTACGACCATTGATTTATAATTGTTATGAATTCATTATAACTGTATTATTTACGATCGCAACAAAACTTACTTTATCATGGGATGATATATATATATATATATATATATATATATATGTGTGTATTTAAAAAACTGCTTAATACCAGTTACCGGTTTTAAAATTTTCAGGCTCTTCACAGAACCAGTTACATCTATTTTCAGAAGTTATTTTAAGCCCTGGTTTTTTTTTATATAATTCGCAAGTAAATTAATGTGTATTTATGCAATTATAAATATCATTATCTTGAACACAGGGACAATGACCATCATTAATAAATAATTAGTCGTAATGACATAATCAGCAAATAGATAAATCGCTTCCAAATACCTATTGATCATGAAAAAACCATAATATTATCTATCTATAATAATTTAAATGATTATTCAATTAATTTTATTACGTACTTAGTGTAAATAAATTTATACAGTTATATTTCAAAGGGTAAATTCAAATTTCAAATTATAATGGCATACTATTATTATAAATTTTTAAGTAATGAATAATAATAAATCATTGCATCCATTTATATGATTCTAATTAATGTAACTTTAATATTTTTTTTTTTTTTTTTGGGGGGGGGAGTAAAAAAAATGACTACTTTAAAGTATAAAAATATCATAATTTGTTATCAAAAAAGCTTTTCATGACATGATTTTAAATATATTATACTAGATTCCCTACCAAGTTTCACTAAGGATTTTAATTTATATTTCATTTTAAAATTAATATGACAATTAATAGTATTAATATTATATATATATATATATAAATATATTATTTTATTATTATTTTAACGTTGAATAAAAATTCAAACCCATCTTTGCCTAAAAGAAACCTATAATATGTATCGCTATACACGAATGAGGTGAATATTTATCTACATACATACCTAGGTATATATGTAGCTATGTATGTATGTATGAATGAATGCATGTCAAAGTCGTTAGGATTTATTTTATTTTATAATAATAAAATTAAAAATTAAATATATATTTTTATAGTACATTTTTTTAAAAATGTAATAATTTATATCAGGATACGTATAATAATAAATAGTTATAGTTTAAGAATAATAATTCGTTGCATGAGTAAGGGGGAGGGTTTCGGTGATTAATTCACCACTCCCCAAAATTTAAACAAATTTTTTATGCTGATCAAAGGAAATCAGTTTTGGGTATGCAACCTTTTTATCATTAATAACAGTAACTATTTTGTGTATGTATATTTATATGTGCATAAACACTTATAAATTATATGTGGCAACTGTCAAACTACTTCACAATTTCAGAGGCCCCCGTTAGAAGACGAGGAATATATTGGCTAGTGTAAGTGACATTCCTCTTGCTGTACGAGGCTGCAATGCGGTTCCCTACTATGACCTCTAGAGTTCGCAAATGGATATCCAGCGTATAACGACGCACAATGGTTCGAGTGGAGTAGTGCTACCGCACATTATCATACGAAGCCGCCAAGGTTGTGTCAGGCATTCCACCGCTCAACTTACTGGCGGGGGAAAGGACAAACATCTACAGCTGGACTTTTAAACAAGTTTTTATTTATTTATTTATTGTATACTTTATGTATATATAATTAAAAAATTAACATTAAAAAATTGCTGCTTGTATTATGGTTAATTTGTTTCCGTTCATAAACCACATGGCAAGGGGTTAAGTTACGGTTCGACGGTGTGGCCCCTTGTTTGTGTTTTGAAAAAAAAAATGTATGTATATATTTATAATATGTAACCGTATTAAAAATTATTTTTACTTAACTTAGCGAAACTACTGGGAAAATCAAAACAATTATATTAAAAGTACCAACTAGAATACATTTTCGATTAATAACATATACATACTCCAAATATCCCACTGAAATCCTTTTGACCAAAACATTGTTCACAGAAAAAATAAAAATCATAATTTTAATATTAATTGATTTATGACCAAGATCAGATTTTAAATTACCTATACATTTTATTTGGGTCCTTTCATTAAAAAATACTAAATACCTAATTGTGTAAGTAAATAATAGTTTAAATATTTTACGACAATAGTTTCAAGCAGTATTTAGGATAATAATATGTAAATATACCTAATAAAAATGTGTAAATTTTACTAATAAATACGGCAATAGTGATGAGGATTCATTAATTGTGTTTATATAATAATCAAGCGTAAATGAATCAGTCTAGTCAAATTAAATGTTATTTACTTTTTTTTCTAATGGAGAGAATAGTTTTTTCTTTTTATAAAGATAATATATAGACAACATTTTGTTTTAAAAAAAAAATAAACCGTTATCCACGGTTAGTATACTAAAATAATTTTGGTCTGTCATTTGGGGTGGAAAATGGATTTAATGGACACTTGAGCTATCCGGGCAAAGTGCTCTAAACTGTAACTCAACTCTTTTTGCCATTTATACGTGAACTTTTGTGTGGTCGAAAAATTGTACGTGCCCTAAATAAAGCATTCTAATGCTGTTATAATAGATGACACAATTTTCCCTAGAAACCACATGTTTCAAATAGACTAAGTAGTTTCGTTCGATTGTAAGATAATGCTTACATTTCCTATGAAATGTAGAATGGATACATATTTTTTTGTTTACTTTTAAAAATTATTTACATTATAATTGTTGATGAATTTAATTTAAATTTCGAAATTTTAACCTTAATTATCAATGAATTTCAAATATTTAATCGCTGGTCTTATTAATTATTTATGCTGCAATGATATTGGACTTCAATGGTGTAAAACTATGAAAAATTTCCACAGTACAATTAATTAATATTTTTTTTTTAGCATTATAGGCCATTTAGGCCCTTTGCTGTCATTATCAAATTCTTCCATTTCTCTCTATTATACGGATGGACCATGTCTTCATTCTAATATGGTTTCTGCTCCTTTAAATCCTTTTTGACTGCATCTAATCACCGTTGCTTCGGTGTACCATGTGGTATTTTTCTGTGCCTACTCCAATCTTGCTCCTTTTACAAATTATGCTATACTTCCTTTTCTATATAATTGCTGTACCTGTTCATTTGACCTTCTCTCCCACACTTGGGTATCAGGGTTATACACGGAATCATAAATTTTCCTTAACACCTTTCTTTCAAATATATTTAGTCTATTTTCATCTCCTGCTGTTGTAGTCCAAGTACAATAAACGTAGGATACAACTGGTCTGAGATACGTGGTATATAATGTTTCTTTGGCTTTCCTAGAGAATAATTTTGACTTGAACAGATGTAACAGAGCGAAATAACAACTATTACCAGATTTTAAGGGAAGATTAATTTCATTATGCATGCAATTTCTATTTTTTATATTGACTTTGAGATATTTAAAGTCATAAACTTGTTGAAAGGACATTCCTTCTACTTGCAAATCTAATTCGTCTTCATCGCTTCGTACTTCTCTAGTCATATACATATATTTGGTTTTCTCCTAATTTTTAATCTATTCCATGCATTTGCATACTTTCATTAGGTTTGACATACTGTTTACAGTATCCTGCTTTGTGTCATCCAGTATTATTAAATCATCCGCATAAGCCAGGAAGGTGTGATTTCCATTTACTTCTATTTATTGTCGCTGTGGGATTCTCCTTATCACACTTTCTAACGCCAAGTTAAACAACACAGGTGATAACTCATCACCTTGTCTTAATCCTTTCACAACTTTAAATGATTCTGATAATTCTCCTTGTACCCGGACAACACAATTTGTATTACAAATTGTGTTGGCCAAATAATTTTATTAATTTTACTATTTTAGTTGAAATACCTAATCTTATCAGATTGTTCTAAAGCTTGTTCCGGATTATACTATCATACGCCTGTTTGAATTCTACAAACACTAAATGAATATTCTTATTATATTCATAATGTTTACTAAGCATTTATTGTAGTGTGAATATGTGGTCTATCGTTGACTTTCCCTTCGTAAAGCCACACTATTATTCACCAATCACTCACTCCGATATATCTTGTATTCTTTTTAGAAGGAACGTTAATAAGGCCTTATACCCCACATATAGGAGAGATATACCTCTATAATTTTCTACCCAGTTAGGGTCACCTTTTTTAAATATTGGATAGATAATTGATGATCTCTATTCGATTGGAATTTCTTCTTTGTGCCATATCCTAGATATAAGATTGAATATCTCGTCCGTTAGACTAGGGCCTTCTAGCTTTAGTAGTTCTCCGCAGATTCAGTCTTCTCCTGCAGCTTTATTATTCTTAAGTGATTTAATAACCATTTCTATTTCAACTCTGCTTGGTTCTATTTCTTCGTTCTCTAAGTCCTCATTTATTTATTCCTCTCCTTCGTTGTCTTCTTCTTAGCTTACACTGTGTTCAATATTCAGTAGTTTGTTAAAATATTTTCGAAACTCATCTGTTTTACTTTTAATATTTGATAGTAGATCACCTTCTCCATTTACAATAAATTGTGTTGTTGGTTTGTATCCATTTTTTAAAGTTTTATAGTGCCTAAAAAACTCCTTGGGGTTGTATCTATACCTGTCCAATTGTTCAATCTTTGACTTTTCCATTTTCATTTTCTCCTGCTTTATCATTTTATGCATTTCGTTTTTTCAAATATGTCTTTATTTATTTGAGTTGGGTGTTGAATCATTTTCAGTCTAGAGTCATTATGTAGTTTAATGACTTCTGAACATTTTTGATTGAACCAGTGCTTTGTTTTTGATCTAGAAAGTTGTTTAATTACGTTATCTGCTACCTCCAGAACTGAGTTCTTAATCGTTTTCCACACAGTTTGTACTTCCAGTTCTTCCTCACGCCTAGTCGCATCCAGCGCATCCTTTATTCCTAATTGGAATTGTTGTAGTATATTTTCATCTTTTAATTTGTCCACATCAAACCAACATTATTTGTTATTTTACTTCTTTCTTTATATTGGTTATATAGCGTTATTTTTACCATAACTAGCATTAGAAAGTGATCGGAGTCACTATTAGCTCTTTTTTTTGACCTTACATCTTTAACATATGACCTATGCACTTTACCAACCAGGACATGGTCTATTTGACTTTGATGGATTCCGTTTGGTGCGGTCTATGTGTGTTTATTTATATTCTTCCTGGGGAAGAAACTACTGCTCATTATAAGATCGTTTGCAATTGCGAATTTGATTAATCTTGTACCGTTTCCATTACTCCTATCATGTACACTCTTATTGCCTATTGTAGGTCTATATATCATCTCCCTACCAACTTGCGCGTTCAGGTCACCTAATATAATTTTAACGCAGTGTTCTGATATGTCATTGTATACTCTTTCTAATTCATCATAAAATATATCCTTTAAGTTTTCTCTACCCGTTTCGTTAGGTGAATTAGTTTTAATTAATTATCATTAATTAATTAATTAAAATAATAAACGCCAGAACTCTTTAAATAAGATTAACATAATAATAACAATAATAGATATATAATTAAATAATAATAAAAAATTAATTAAGAATAAGAAAAAAAGTGGTCCCAATTAGCTTGCACATTGCAGCGATGGAGCGGTTAATTATTATCATATTATTTAAGTAGATTTTCATATTTATATTTTGAAATCAATATACTATAAGCATATAATTAGTATTTTTGGAAAATTTTATAAATTCAGAAAACAACAATAATTCTATCATTTTATTAATATAATTTAATATATAATTTAATTTATAATAAAATATATTAATTCAATTTATTGTACTAATACTAAATAACAATGCATTAATAATAGCTAATTATATATAATTACAGTAAAAATAAATAAAAAATGAGAAGCTCTAATTATCTATGCTCATTAATCTATACATATGGACATACGGATATTAATAACTCATTGGCTTAAAGCTTAATTCATGAATGAAGATAAGAGTAAATTTAATTAAAGAGTTATTGACTACATAACTGATAATTATTAATCTTTGTAAACTGATAATCAGTTAAGTATACTATATATCTAAATAACTGTATTTTAACATCACACAATTTTTTAATTTTTTTTTTAGTTTTATTTATTTAATTAAATACTTTATGTGTTGAACATTCGTTTTATTGAATTAAATTTGTATGTAATTTTAATTAAAATCAAACGGAGGTAACTTTATATACTTTATATTTCATTAAATACGATTTACTAATTTTTAGTTAGTAGATATAAAGAATATATTTTGCAAAAAACTAAAATTTGGAAATTTGCAGACATAAATAAATTTTTAAACGATTTTTTTTTAAATATTTACTAATATGATTATTTTTGTTCTTTATTATTATTTTAAATTTACGATAGTCATAAATATTGGAAATGGCGATATTGACCTGAAAATTATCAAATATTTCATAGTTTTGTCAGAACTGACGTAGGTAGTATATTACTAGGCAATGTTATCAAATTATTATAATCTGGTTTAATTTATCATGGTTTATTATGGTATAATGTATACACAGCGACCAGTGAATATAGTTATTGCAATATTTTAATCATAAAGTAAAATGAATCTACACGAAATGCTAAATTTCATGATGCGATTTTGTTATTAATTATTATTAAAAACGTAACGTTCATAAAACTATTTTGAATAATGAAAATAAATCGTACTATAGTTATAAAAAAAAATGCCTGAAATTAATCAATTAGATTATTATTGTCGTCCATGATAAAATTCGGTAATTGACATAAATGGCAACGATACAACGGGTAATGATGATAAATATTTCATTCTTATAGAGAAATGTCAACGATTATTAAACGTTTAGAGATTTGTCATAGTAGTATTTTAAGTGAGTGATTCAGTTTACGATTTTCTAGAAAATAAAACCATTTTAAAAGTTATCAATCAATAATTTGTGTAATTAAGAATAGGGAATTCCAAATTTTCCTATAATATCATTGACATAAATTGTGCTGAACTTTAGAGATAATAAAGATCAAAAGTTACTCCGTGAAACTTAAAGAGATACAAACTAGTCATATGCAACATGGTACGAGTAGGATTTTCCTATGAGGAATACACCGACACATTTTAATAACAATGTATTCAAGTAGTTCAAAATTTTAAAATTTACTTTAAATATTTAATTTAAATAATATTATAGACATTTATAAGGTTTCTAAATACAATTTTGGTCTAAATCAATTTTACTTCCATTTTAATAGCATTTTTCAAATGTTCTTCAAAGATAAGCACAAAATTAATAGGTCCATTCATAATGAAAATACAGAAACGAAAATTTTCTATATATTATAAAATATAATTATGCAGATTGATATTTTAAATCATTTTTCTTTATGATTTAAAAATACTAGTGTAGCATATTATATTTTTATATTTTTTAGCTAGTGAAAACATAGAATAATAAATGAAAAAATGCAAGTATTATGTATGATATTATAAAGTCCAATTATTGTTTTTTTAAAGTTGTTTAACTATCATATAATTTGTACCTCTGGTATAAATTGGTTATTAAATATACATTATTATAATATTAAAATTTGCAAACTTAGATATAAAAAAACCCACGATTGGGAATATTTGTACCCAAATTTCAACATCTTTAGAGTGACATATGCGTTTAACAGACATCAATCATTGAATTATCTTTAAATATACTATATTTAATCGAGAAACCAATAAGATTATCAATTTAACATAATAGCCTATATTTATACGTAAACAAAACTAATTTATTTAATTAAAATACTTTGTATAGTATTCAATTTTCGTTCATAATGAATTCTGTAATTTTGGCATATATAAATAGAACATTTTTAAAATATAACTAGAATATTTTAAACATTCATAAAATATCAAAAATAATGTTATTTTGCAAACCCGAAATATATTTTTACACTGTCCCGTGTGGATTTCAATTTCGATTCAGAAAATTTTTTATTCTAAGGTTGGTAAGAAATTATACAAATTCATAAAACAAACATTTAAAAGTAGAGAAACCCTTTTATTTATTATAAAATAAAATATATAAGTAATTAAAAGGGAATATGTAGGTTGTTATCATACAGTTATTTTTTTACATAAATATATATAATGGGTTTTTGTAGAAAATGTTAATATTACAAAACGCATTAAAAGTTTAAAAATAATAGGAACTCCTCTGTCACTTTCAAATATTATCCAAATTATAATTCTATTATATTTTTAGTTAATCATTTTTAGTAGAAATTTGAATTGGTCTATCAATAATATTGGTGCTAACTATAATGTAGCTAATTGCAAAACTATAATAAGATAGATGTGGTAAATAGTAAAAAATATTATAAATATTTGACAACTACTGTGTATTTATTATTCAAATAATATGAATATATACCTAACCTATTATAATTCAAAAAAGAAAAAAATTAGAAAAAAGTTTTAAAATAACTTGAACTTTTGATCGTAATCATTTATAATTTTAAGATAAAACTTCATAATCATATAGAAACGAAATCTTATTGTCAATAGAATATAATATAATATGTGTCTACATAGATTTTAAACATTACAACGAAATTTTAAATTTCATTTGAAACATAATATTTTATATATAAAATGGATTTTTGATATTTAAGTTACAAAGTAATAATTATGTAAATATTTAATCTAGTAAACGTACCCATACAAGTATGTATATCTAACCTAATATTATGATTAAGTTCGTATATTTACATTAAAACAAAAAGTGGAGTTTAACTATTCATATAGACTATTAATGTATATACTTAGCATGATTGAATTCATTTGGCCATTGTAGATTGTCATAAATGAAGATATAATATTATTATTGGGTTAGTTTATAGCATTTAATTGATTGTAAGAAAAAGGTTAAAATATAAATTGGTTTATTTAATGGATTTTCGTTTGATATAATTAAAATGTTTAGGTGTATACAATAGTTGTAAAATAAATAGAGAAATAGAGGGGAAAATAAAGTGAAATGTTGAAAATCACGAAACATCCTACTACGCAGAATGTATCACTCTAATATGGTTTTAGATATATAACTACCATAGAAAACTATATTTTTATATAAAGATTAATTGTGTTTTTAATTGTTCTTTTTTCTAAAACTTGACTCAATTGTTGAGCAATTTACAACTACACAATTTTCAACCAGAAAATTGGGTGCATATAATATTATAATGATTATACTGATTGCATCAAACATTCCAGTTGTAAAATGTTTAGCAAATATTAAAAAATAAAAAAAATAATAAACATATTATTACAATTATTGGAAATTATAATACGGTATTTAAGTATTATAGTTGGCTTTAAAAAAAAAGTTATAAATAGCTAAAAGTATAATTAAATATTATAGAATAATATTTTATACATTAATTGAGTCACTGAAGATCAAAATTTAAGAAAATCCAATATTAAAATTATTTTACACGATAAAAACGTTTTCATTATTTGATACATTAATAATTTTTTAAATAATAATTATACGAAATTCCTTTATAATACTATAGAATAAAATTAAATTTAAATCCAAGAATGGAAAATAATTTATTTTTTATTTATTTATTTATATATTTTTTTTTTTTTGGGGGGGGGGATTTTTTATTAAAAGCCATAGTAAATCCATAGTAAATACAAACTAATTTGTACTTTAATAAAAACGATAATATTCTGAGAAAAGAAAAATAATTATAATAGGTAATAGAAATAAAAATCTGAATAAATCCATGACAAAAAAAACTCATTTAGTGTTCGAATATACCTAATAAATATACAAAGTTAATCATAAATAACACTTCAGACATATTAACTAAATCATTATTTATTTATTTCTTTTATGGGCAAATGTCCAATTTCAAATAAAAGTAATAGTAAGACCAATAGTAATATAACTTATAATTAAATAATATATAATATAGATGAATATACAAGAATAATTAAATAAAAGAAAAACAGAAAAGTAAT
Source organism: Pemphigus obesinymphae (assembly GCA_025469235.1). Classification (NCBI taxonomy): domain Eukaryota; kingdom Metazoa; phylum Arthropoda; class Insecta; order Hemiptera; family Aphididae; genus Pemphigus; species Pemphigus obesinymphae. The sequence goes on from JAIPRL010001279.1 coordinate 61,419, forward strand.
ATGAGTAAAAAGATAGTCAATGATTATTTACAGTCATTATATTTATAATGAATGATATAAATGATTAAATTATACGAAATTTTACAATGTAAAAATATGGTTTCACCAAAATATATGAAATCTTAAAAATCCAATAGAAACTATTTTAATATAAAATAGAATATTTTCGTTTATGTTCTTTAAGTAGTTTATAACACTTCGTCACAACAAATGAACAAGTGAATGTAAAACAAACAAATAATAATAATAATAGTAAATTTATATTCTTGTATGTACTTATTATTTTTATAGCATACAAAGAAGATTTTTCTTCTTTATTTGATTTAAAAATAAATATGTATTGTAGTATTTTTCAAAAACAGGTCAAAGGACCGATTTTCTTTTCAACTAAACATTATTATTATATTGACGTACCTATATATTATATATATTAATTTAATATAACTATTGAAACCATTAGCTTGTATAGCTACCTACTATTATTATTTGCTATGCTCGCAAATAACTACGCATCTGTCTGTAAAAGATTGTATAGAACAAGCGACCAAATTAGCATACAGTCTCGGGTGGGAATTAGCATGATGAAAATGCATCATTAAAAACCAAAATCTGATTAATGAGTTTCCATTTGGGAAAGCCGAAAGCTTATGATTATGCATATCAAAATTGTTATAATAACGATTATTTTACATGATATTACAATTCTAATAGAATTTATGTATGTAGGTATTGGAGAATTCCATGGTATTATGGGATACTCTTATATAGCTTTTAAACAATATAAATGACTCCCCCGCACGGTGTAAAAGAAAATTAAGAGCACATTAACGTCGCAAGTACGGGAACACAAGTATGGTTCATTAAGCTCTGGCATCAATTTTGCTCAAAGATAGAACTCCCCTGGCGATGTATTTCGCTTTAAAACTCCGAGACACATGAATATACCGAAACATCGTTCTACTATATAAAGTGCTTATAAACTTTATAGTGTTTTGACTTTAAAAATTATAAGTGTATTCTTTAATGTTTAAATGTAACCGAGTAAAATTGTGGTTTATGTCTATAATATTCATAACAATAAATATTTAAATAAATACACTAGAAAAAAAATAATGAAATCTTATAGTCGTCTTTTCATCATAAATATTTTTCGATATCTATAATTAATTATAAATCGTTTTAAATAATTGAATTTCTAACGATTTTCATATTATTAACTTGTTAATATGTTGAATTTAATTATAATTCAATAATATATATGTATATATAATTATATAGGTAAATACGAGTTTATACTTTAATGTCATTATTCAAAAAGTTAAACAACATTTTATTGACCGATGGAAATTGGTTCATAAAATCGTAGTTATATTAAAATTAGGTAAAATCAAGCTCATTATTAATATTAATCTTTAATATATATATATTGACATATTTAAATTATAATATATTTAATATATAATCCGATAATATTATACCGATTTGACCTGTATATTAATTTTTATACTACAAAAAATTCAATGTTTTTGATTTATACCTCCCACCATAGTCTTAGCTTATTCAATACATGTTTTTTTTTTTTGTGAAAAAAGGAATAGATATATTACCTTTATTTTTTGCTCATATAAACTTTTTCTGGTGCGATTTCTTAATATAGCGTAAAATGTTTATTAGTATGACCTTTTTATACTAAAATTCTGAGAGGTTAAAAATATAATAAGATGGTCTGACTCCTCCTAAATATATTTATGCCCTACTCTAAAAAAAAAAAAATCTTAATATATTTTGCTTTTCAGAATAAGCAAAATAATTATAATATGAAGTATAAATGTAAATAAATGTATATACTTATATGTGGCTAGTTCTTTAAATTGTACTATAACTAAATTTTTAACTAACAGTTTTAGTATATTTCAAAATTATTAAATAAATATTACATTCGGCATATTTTACTATAATTATAATAGAATATTTTCTAGTTATCATCAACAAATATTTTTAAAATATTATTTTCCAATTTCCATTAGGGTACATACAATGAAAAAGTGAAAATAACAACACATTATTGTGCACTCTAAAATTCTAAAACAGTGTTAATGTAGATAATGAATAATTCGAACATTCGATTCAAAGTAAATAAATATATAACATAATACCTATAATATACAAATACGCATAATTAATAAATACAATATAAGGTAGGTATTGTAATAATATTTTAATATATATTATTACATAATAAGGTATTTGAACACAACAATAAGCGAAATTATTATCCTCTTAAAATGGATAATAGCAATTTGATAATAAACCGATTACAATAATATTACTGTATAGGCTAGTATGTGTTGTTTTGATTTTGCTATTTTACGGCATATCTACCAGAAACAAAGGTACAGCAGTTGGTGAAGTATAATCTAACCTTATTATCAAACAAAAGTGAACAACTATTGTTGGAAATAATATAATGTATGTATGTGTAAATTTAATTCATATTAACAATTTTGGAACACCTAAATAATATGTTCACTATATTCCAAGGATAGGTAACTGGCGGCCTGCAGGCCACGTCCGGCCTGCCCACTCTTTTTATTCGGCCCGGACTGTCTTTTTACATTTTTATCATTTATTCAAATATAATAAATGTAACTAGGTAAATTGTATCTTGGAAAAATTTTCAATAATAAAACATATATTAATCTTAAATATTAGTTTTTATCATAAACATAAAATATATATTGATGAATTTGTTTCATACCTATAATAATAAAAAATACAACTTCATATTACACCCGCAATCCTTTTTAGTTTCAAAATTTGGCCCTCTAGTTACTTTGAGTTATCTATCCCTGCTATATCCGATCCACGTGAAGATAAATTTTTGATCAGTCAATATAAAGGAGTGATTTTAGCAGAGAGTAAATATTTATAAATAAACCAAGTATTAAACCCATTTTTACATACAATCACATTGAAAATAATAAAATTAACCCCTGATTAACAAGAACCCCAAATTAAAAATGTTAATATCTAAGCTCTTAATATACATTCTGTAATTTCTGAACTATGAGTATTTAACCATTTCATTGCTGAAATAATAAATCAAAAGTAACATGGTTATTCTGAATTAAATAAAACATGAGGAAATATGAAGAAACTAAATTATATTGGATAGACATGAAAGATCAATGATTATGAAATACAACATTTTTATTTTTAAAATTTTAATTGAAAATTCAATAAATTCAACTTATAACTTAGCACAGAAAATGTTTCACAAAATGTCGGTAAAAGAATAAAATTTAAATATTGAAATTCGGGTTAAAGGTATTAAGTATTAAAACAATTATTTTGAGGGAAAATACTTTTGGTAAAAAGTATAATATGTGAAAAAAAAATATTGCTAAATTGTTTTACTATTTATTTTATTTTAAATTTAGAGATTTAATTTATTATGAGAGAAAATACACATTTTTTTCATAGAGCATGATTAAATGTCATGTAAATACATGATTTTTATAGGCAACCATAGTAATTAAATACCTAAATGGCTCTAGATAGACTCAATATAACAATATTCCTAGTTTAATATAGGGATTTTGGTATACATCTAGAATAATATTATTGTTATTATAAAACTATTTATTGAATGACTGGTTCGGTCAATTCATATTTCAATATGCATATAATGAATTTGTAATGCTTAATTAATTTTAGATTTTGAGTGTGGTGACTAGATTTTACAATAATATTTGATTATTTTAATTCCTGAAACGACTTATAGAATTTCTGTAAACAAAGGTTTTCAGTATAGATATAATGAGGGTGGTATTATAAAATGTCATTTGTAATTGGCTATTTGAAGGTAAAATAATTATTTTTTCATTATTAAATTCCATAACCTATAGGTAAATAGTCTTGTATAGAATCAATTATAGAATGAAATCTTTGCATTCAAATCTAAATCTAAATAATAATAACAGTAATAATAAATACTATCTTGTTAAAGGAAATTTTCACCAGCTGTATATAGACATCTTATTTTAGTATACTCTTTCAATAAACTTTAACGAAATAACTACCGAAAACTGTATAAAATAAAGAGTTTAAATGGTTATTTCCTGGTTTTTCTAAAAATAACGGTTCTAGAAATTCTTCTTTTAATATATTGTATTTTACTATAATATCAACGTTATACATTTTGACAAATTTTTTTTACAGTAAAAGTTATGTAATAGTTCCGCTTAGGATATTTAATATACTGAAAAGATTATTTATTATGTAATGGGACTTTACAGTACACACAAAAGGATTTTTTTCAGGACCAGTAATACAACACATACATTATAGCTCCTGAAAACGGCGGAAAATGCCACCCACACATATACAGCTGAAGCATGGACCACAAAAACAGCTAAAAAAACGCGTGTCTGTGAAGAACATTGCCGGGACAGTAGCCAGAAAAAAGCAGCACAATGACTCGGAAATAATTCAAAGTGGTACGCACCTCCGCAGACCGGTTTTATAGCAGACCTAGTACACGCCGTTCGATATATAGTGAATCAACAATGATAACAGGGATCGATCAAGGATGACACTGACTGCAGTGCACGACGGATGATACCTCTTCGATGGCCGATTGCTTGCTAGCATTAATATGAACGGCCACGGTGCTTATTTAGATGATCAGGATTAATTTTCTTACCCTGTATGTGTAAAAAAAGTAATTTGGAAAATAGTGCAAATTGCTGTTATAGGTTGTTTATGGCGAAGAAAGTTATAAGATGGTTTTGAGCGGCTGGGTAGAAATAGTCAATCTGATTGCAAGTTGCTGGAGGTGTGAGATATAGAAGCTAGATAAAATTAGATTTGGGCTGATCGTTTTGCATCAAGTTTTATAGGGGAGATGCTCGTGTAATTTTGGAAGGTGTGGTTGCTTGTTAGGAAGTGGAAGCCAATAATGGTCTGTATTACAATATTTTGGACGGCTTATATTTTTTGATCAATCCACATTGGACAGAAAAGCATCCATTGCTGTAGCAACATAGAAGAGGACAGGTTTTATATAGATTTTTTTGATGAAAATACTGTTCACCATGGGGATATTGATTTTGTGGTTTAAAATTAGATAGAAGGCTTTCTTGGCGCCTCTATCTTTTTGAGAGATTTTATGGGTGTTGTGGTAGAGTTTTAGTTTTCAGTCAAGTATGAAACCAAAATATTTGACGTACACAGACCAAATAATTTGATGGCCGGAAATAAAAAGTTGCCTTTAGTTTGCTGCTAAGTTTTCACAAAGAGCACTATTACGGTCTTTGAGACGTTGAGTTTTAGGTACCATTTTTGCAACCAAGTTTCGAATATGTCGATTTATTTTTGCACACGAAAAATTGCAAAGTTAGAGTTTTTGTTGAAAGAGTAAAACATTATGTCGTCTGCAAAGAGCAACAGATTTATGTGTTGAACCGTGGGAAAGTTGTTGATGTAGAGGACGTATAATATGGGTGACAGACATGAGACCTACAGAATGCCGGCCTCGATTTTTTTGACAGACTGTGTTTGATTCCCTTTCTTGCCGGAAATTGAGCGGCCAGTAAGAAACGAGTAGATTAATTTGGCTATACAAATTGGTACTCTAGTCTGGATTACCTTCTAGAAAAATCCTTTCAACACACATGGTTGAAAACTTTATTTATGTCAAAGGCAACTGCTTCCGAGTAGGAGTTATGGTTTTCGGCTATTACTAAATCGCAACACGTTGCTGTTCCTTCCAGGGTTAAAAAAGGAAATTGAATATCTGAAGAATGCATTTCTCGAATATTTTGACATAATCGTGAGTAAAAAAAATCGGTCGGTAATTCTCAAGTACCGTGTTATCTTCTTTAGGCTTAATCGATCTATTATTTTAAACATTGAGTTATAAATGCCATTATGGCTAGGTAAATTTCCAGGAGAAAGCTTTTTGATAACATGCCAAACGTCAATCAGTGAAATGAAGTCATGAGAAGTTAATCTGTCGTTCACGATTTGAGCAATGGAGTAGTTGACTTCATGGAGATCTTGGCTAAGAATTGTTAGTAATATGCAAAGTTCGGATTTAAGAGCATCTTCGAAGATTTTGGATATTTTGAGCGATTTCAGTGAGTGGAATAACAAATATTTATGAATGAAATGACGGCTGATTTTGTATATTAACTTCTCCTAAAATTTCAGGCAGCTAGGTAAAGAGTTTGCCATATTCCGTATGTAAGTTTAACATGGTCTTGATTTCCTGATCACGAATACATTGTCAGTCATTTCGCAGTACCTATGTATTTGGTGGCAATCTATGTACAATTTCTATGAGTAAGTAAACTGGGATATGTGCTTACCTGATTGGGTGGATACATTTAGTAAGTTTAAATGGCAGATGTGATCCAACCAATTTGGATATCAATGTCGGTGGTGTTGGTAATACGCATGTTTTGAATTTGGCGATCAAATTCTATTCCGAATTTCACCTAATTGGTGTGTTTTTTCAGGACTGTGGAGGGGGGAATTTAATGATGGATTTTTATGTATGTGTAAGATTTGAGGGTTATAATTAGAAGATAGGTAATTTTTGTTAGTGGGGGTGTAAGTCAGCCGTGAAAGTTTAAACACAATCGTATTGAAGACATTGAGAAAATGGCTGATTCTGATGAAATAACAGTATATTTGTTTGAAGACTTGAGGTGATGGAATAGCACCTTTTCAGCTATATTTGTTTGGCTATTATGCCAAGTGGAGTGTTTAGCATTTAAATCGCTTGCGATGATGAAAAGACCGTTATAGTTGATCAGCGCTTATAGGTCACTGGTAAGCAAGGTTTCATATAGGATATGGTATATCGAAAATATTTGGGTAGGTAATGAAGTTGACTATTTTGACGTGGATGTTGGTAAAATCTTTTTTTTTTTTTGAAAATTTGAATTTAGTTGTGTAAGATGTTGCGGTGAAAGAATATATATGGCTGATTATATAAATTACTGACAAATAGACTACGGAGGCACAAATTTGATGCGATGGCTAATTAGAATCAAATATTTTGAAAAAAATCTCTCCAGAGAAAATTATAGTGCAAATTTTCACAAATGAGGTGTGTTCTCAGAGGGGGGAGCGAGATCTTTCAGTACACATACTCTCTTTCCAAGGCTATTGAACTCCACAACGCGTGTGCCGGCGATATGCGTCTGTGGAATACCCATGAATTATTCTCGGTACAGTGATGGGTATATTTATAGAAAGCATTTAAAATCCAAAATAATTAGAATATTATATACCCAACGGATGGAATACAATATTTGCCAAGACAAGATGTCTCCTGGTCTAACTTAAGACTGTGGGTTTGGACTAATCAATTCATTATTAACAAACAGGTCTATAACCAAAATGCATGGTTAAACAATGATACCTACCACAAGTAGACTCGTACGGTGAACTTTCCACACTCTCTGTACAAGTTTAAATTGCCATGTATAAGCCATGTTACCTAGTCGGCGATTAAAATTATGCTTAAAAACATGATTCTATTTATAACAAAAATAATTAATGATTGCTTCGGACTCTAATATTTCCTAAACTATGGAAAATATCCAAAAATCACTGTTAATTTCTTACTGAATCATATTAATCTCCTGGCTTTCTATAATCTATGAACTTGTTCTCCTCTAACACCTACAGATTAACACAGGAGGAAAACAAACTAGAGAGAGTTAAACATGCACATCAACTAAATTAGTACAAGCCACTACCTCATTTATTAAGTATAGCCTGGTATATGGTATTCTATTCTAGATAGCAATTGGAACATATAAATATTGTGAAAAGTAATTTTCACTCGTTTTTTACCATATTTCCAAAAAAAAAATAAAAAATTTTGTAGTATCATATTTTATAAGCAAATTTTTATATTTCAAATTACACATATGTGTTAAAAATATGTTCAACTTAATAATCAAAAAACATAATTTTAATAATGAATATAATGTGATATTATTTTTTAAATAAATAGTAATTTTTAAATATTTTGAAATTAGTTCTTGTACATTGTGAAAATAAATGTATTTCAATTTTGTATTGGCCATTTTATTTATGTTTTAAAGAATATTTAAAATAAATAATTGAGAAGAATTTTGAATTCGAGAAAGGATGATAGAATACAGAAATGTTTATATTTCTATTTCTAGGTTCATAAAACAAATAGGGTAGATATTTATCACGTGCGATACAAAATAATATAAAACCAGCCAAATTACCTGGCTTCGCTAGTGAACAGTATTAGTGAAAATCCTTTTATAACAGGATTCTATGATATTAAAGTAATATTCTCTGAAAATATTAGATTTCTACGATCAGTATTAAAGGCAAGGCGTTGAATACAAATTTAAATTCCCTTCGTCTTTTTCCCGTAGAGGTCGATCGAATATCAAAAATGTTGTAACGTCTTGCAAATCCCATAGGCCCTTTTCACGAGCGTTATTTAGTACGGAATGGTCGTCAACCACGAGCTAAGACCTTGCGGCTGGAGTACCATTGAAAGGATACATTTAAAAAAAATAAAATAAATGAAAATGAACATATGAATATAATTTTTCGTTAAGGGAAATGGTATGTTTTATTAAAGTTATTGTGAAGAAAACTCATCTGTCGTAATACTCCAACAGAATAAATCAAAAAAAATATGTACCTAAAGGGTTGACAACAGTATACATCACTCGGTGATAAACATTTATATATATATACATATATTAGATGAAAACTAAAACAAAAAAAAAACCTCAACTGGGCCATTGGTCCAGTGGTCTCGGACGGACAATTACAAATAATAAGTGAATTTAAATAAATCACAACGTAAATAAAACACTAACTAGGTAACTAAAAATAACGGTAAGTAACAAAAGAAGAAACTGTAGGCATCTACCGACCAAGGCATTGTATATAAAAAAAAAGAGGTATTTACTACGTGTCACGCTATTTCGTGACACCCGTCATCTGGACTTCAACGTCGCTGGGCGATCCCTATCTCCGGGGGCACGATTGTGGTCTACCCTATAGTAATTAACAGAAACACTATGGTAGAAAAATGTATGTGGAAAAAAAAAAGGTATAAACCGACTTATATAAAAAAAATCACTAGATTTTTACCGAACGACAAAAAAAACGACCCGAACGAGAGCGACCAGGACCCGCGACCACGATGAAAGTCGATTGTCAAGCCGAACTTTTTTTTTTGGATTTTTAAACGGCACATAACTGGTTTCATTTAGGACGATATACGTGCAGTGTGTGCCGTGGGTAGGGAACATACGTCCGTGGAGACGCTCATCGACAACGGTTTCGACCGCGTGAGATTATCCGGGTACGCCGTACCAATTACCAAAAAATTGGTAATATTTGGATAGGTACTTACTACAAACAAAAACTAAGGTTCCCTATTTATTCTTAACTTCATAATGCCTTTGTTAGTGAGCATTTATGTCATTAAATGAATATTCTGTACACATTTTGTCTCTCTGCGAACAGTTGTTTGGGCTGGACATTAAAATACAATTTAAACCTACTTCCCACTTTCCCTCCCTTAAAGGACAAATTTAAAAATTTTCTTTCTTAGTGGGTCTCTATATCATATGTCATATAAAGAATTTTCTTTTAAAATTGAACTATGTTTATGTCTAATATTAGTGTTTGATAAAAAATATATTTTAAAATAAATTATTAAATGTACTACCTATATTGAGAACGTACTGTAAGTGTAAAGTTTTTTGGAGACGTGTATATAATGTGAACATCTAAAATCTGCAAATAAAAACGTAATTTTTTTGAATAAAAATATTTAAAAAATCTTTTAAGTAAAAAGCCTAGTAAAAAGTCTTATTATTTAAGTTGACACATTTTAATTTTGTTCAAAGGGAAGAGCTATATTCAAAAAGTATAAACGTATTTTAATCATCATTAATACGGTTTTATTGCTTCATCTTAACGAACAAAATCAATTATTTTTTTAGATTAAACATGATGTGCTTCATACAATTTTGAAAATATGTATAATTACTTTGTTAATTAAAGAAAAACAAAATAAGTAGGTACCTAAATATTAACAAATATATGATATTAAAAACTTTTTAAACAGTATTCTTTTAGGAAATTTGACAAAAGATATTTTTTATACTGGGTTTTTTTGGAAATCTAACATAAATTCAATAACTTTTATTCTGTTATAACTATATTTTTAAGTTTTTTTTTTTTTTTAACAAGTAACAATTACTAGAACTGTGCACTACAATTATTATATTTTATATATATTTTTTTAGAACTAAAAATAGAATATTAAATTTTTTTATAATCCATTATAGATCATTTATAAATAATTTTTTCAAAAAATATTGGAGTTTAAAACTTTTAAACAAGTTACACCATTAATTTTTAAACAATCATCAAATTTTGTTAAACTCAAATTAATTATTTTCAAATCAACATTATAACGATATAAAAAATGATAATTGCCTGATAATTGATAATACGATCCAATTGATTAAAATATCATGATATTTTTTCATGGAGAAAATTAAAATGTTATTTAGTACCAAGCATCTATTTATCATTTATGAAAATAATTTACATTTTAATAAACTTTAAGAAACTGTTGAAAATTTACGACTTAATATTATATTAATATATATATGAGTAGTCGTGACTATTTATAAAATTATTATATTATATACCCGAAGTCACAATATTATATACATTTATTTTGCGTTGTTAATATACGTATACGCAAAATAAAAGTGTATATTATGATGACTTCGGGCACCTATATACTATGACCTAATATTAATAAGCATTTCTAACATAAAAATTGTCTTTAAAAATTAATTTATAAAACAGATATATTAGATTATAAAAAAAAAAAAAAAAATTAATAAAAAATTTCAATTTTTTATCATTAGTTGTAAAAAAAAAAAAAATATAAGAATTGTAGACAAGGGTTCTAGTAACATTACTAGCAAAAAAAAAAGAAAAAAGAACCATGAAAATATTGAACAGAAAAAAAGTTATATTGCATTGGTTAGATGATCGTGAGACACCCAAAAAAGAAACAAATAAACCATGACTCGGTTTGGTATACATATATATTTGCATTTATTCAGTGTTGGGGTTCGTATGAACACTGTACAGCTGCATTAAGAATAATCAAATTTAGAATATCGATTTTTTTTTTTTTTTTCGTTGCTACATTTCACGATGGGATAATGGCCCTTTACCTTTTAGTACGCGCACAAACATGCGTGCACATACGTGCACGACCTTTGTCTGGTTTTTTGTCGAACGTTTCCACCGTCGCCCAATTACAGAGTGGAAGACAGGGCAGGTCTGTGTAGTAGGTTTGCCGACCATACCGGCAGACGAACCCCTTGAATCCCAATTTTACCGTTTGGTGGAGCAAAAACCATAACTATTCTCCACCCCCACCACCGTGCACTGTACTGTCGGTGAACATGGGGAGCAGTGCACGATCCACGTTGGTCGCTGTATACAACCAGCCATTGTTAATTATTATGAAACCCGGAGAAACACCGCGATTAGGGGTGGGGGGGGGGCGTTCAAACGTTGTTTTAGATTCGCAGGAAAACAACTAACAGGCAGCCCGCGTGCGTGGGTCTCGTTCCGGAATTTCGGGACTATGATTAATTACGCGGCCGGATATAAACGGATCGTGTTCACCTGGGGCTTGATGTCCTGCATTTACTCCGGCGTGTTCTCCAATACACCAAAACACAATGAATATAGAGTCCTTTATATTCCTGTACATTATATATATATATATATATATATATATTCTGAGCATTCAGGTTCATCACTGCCAGCCGCCCTAGTCAGCCAACAACAGTTGCCCGTCCTCCTACAACAACCCCACAGATTTGTTGACTTACGATGGTCTGCGTCCAGGACAATGATAACTTATCATTATTATTTCCGTTAAAACGTCATTTTCAGCTGAATTTCCACCGTCTAGTAATTATCGTTATTGTCACCCATTATACCGTAATATTCGCGGTTACGGGGTTTGAAATTTCGTACCGGTCAAAGTTTTTGACATCAAACAGTGTCCGGTTAAATAGATTATAAACAACGGTGACATTAAACGGATTACATTCCGATTGCATCAACGTCAAGTCGTAATGTCATATTTAAATTATATTTCGACACTTTGATATACATTATACAAACTAATATATTATTACGTACGTAAAAACACTCTCAACTGCACTATTATAGAATTATGCTCATTGTGTATAATATCTGAATTCCTGCCACCCTTAACTGCGTGATTTAGAATTAATGAATATGCATGTACATTTAGATTTATAATAAAAATAATACAATTATATTTACTCAGTGGCTAGAAAATTCAGATACATTGTATATGATTCGGTTGTAATTTAGACAATGTTTTTGTATTGAATAAATGTATTAAAATACTAGAAAGACTAGAAGTATAAAAAGAAATGTCATATTTTGTATTGGTTTTTAAAATGATGTTTTTTTTATGTAGGTACCAAAAAATTATATTTAAAGTACATTGATTTTTACACGCTTACCTTTATTTCCGATAGAAAATTGCCTAGTAGGTACTTTAAAGAGGTCATTTTTTTATTTAGCCATAATGCCATTAATAATTGTTAAAAATTCTTGAAATATTCACATTAAATGTATTTAAATACAATATAATCGCAACATTTTTTTGAATTTTTTTCCTTAATGTGGGCTACCTAAGCAAATTTTAAATTTTAAATGTTTTTCATTATAAATAATTAATCTTAGTTATTACCAAGAGTAATAATTAATAGACCCCTATTAACTTTATTATGTCTGATAATAGTGACTGATCATAATGTATTTTTTTTTTTTATCTGACAATATAATCTATGGATTAATAAAGAGTAAACCATTTCATTATTGTATAAATTCTGCGTTCTTATAACTATTTATGCAACATTAGTCAGTTATTGATATACTTAACATATTAATCATAAAGAATGTGTACTTAATATTGAAATCGTTAATTATAATTTTTTAACAAAAACAAAAAAAATTAAATTACTTAGCTCTAAATTAGATTATGAGGTGATCAAAGAATCTAGCTCCCAGCTCCTAGGAGTTTATAATGATATTTATTATATTTTTGTCTTATTTTTTTTTTTTATTCTCGGAAACATCTAAAAACATAATACAATAGTTCTGTATTTTTATATCAGGATCAAATATAAAAAAGTGATTAATTTGAGAAGGTAGTTTCTAGATTTATTTTTACTTTTTCAATATTACTCAAAGAATAACTGCTGAAAAACAATAAATAAAAAAAATGGTTATTTTATTGTAATTTAAATAAGAGTCTCAATATATTAAATTCAATAAAAATCATTAAAATTTAAATTATAAATTAAAAATGTATAATTTAAATAGATAACATGAATTATTCTGAGTTTCCACTATAAATCTATTCTATTTTAAAAAAAAAGTATTGATCGTTGGTTTCGAATTAAATAATTGGAGTAATACACCACTATTATCCTACCCAAAGATCCAAATATTTCAACCTCTAACTCCCGAATTTTTTTTTATTATTATTAAACTTATTTTTTTTCTAGAATAAACATTAAAAATGTATTAAAAATACATTTATCAAATATGTTAACAAAACATTATTCCATTATTTTTTTATAACTTGAATAGATCGTATTATATGACGTTTACATCGTTTTTAACACATGTTAGAATTGTTTGTTATGCTTTTCAACACTTATAAATTGATTCCTACTATTATGTCATGGAAAACTAAAAACAAATAAGTTTTGATATTATTTCTAGTTCTTAGTGTTGTTTTTTTTTAAAAAAGTTGTACAATAAATATCTGTGTATACTTTACAAAAATGGTAAGAATGGTATACTTTAATATTATATAATTTTAATGCATCAACCCATTAGACTTATAATTTATTCAACAGATTAAAAATAGTAAAAATGAAATATGATTTAACTATATGTTAAAATATATTAACTAAAAATGCATTAATTCATTTTTGAATAATTAACTACATCAATATAAATTCTCTATAAATATTAATTAATTTTAAATAATTGCACATTACACTCCTTACCCGTAATAACTGTAATATATATACCCAGGAAATAATGATAAATGTAATAATACATTTTTTATCGTATACATACTTTATAGTAAAAATATATTAATTAATGTCCCTATCTCATCTAAAAATAAAAACGAATTTTTAATGCTCCACATTTATTTTATATACAGGCAATATTTTTAAAATCTTATTTATATATACCTAAGAACATGTCATTGTTATAAAATCGACAATTTTCTAATGTATTTATTTAAAAAAATTATGACTCGGGGAAAAAAATTGTCCTGAGAAAGTATAATGAGATTATTTTTTATACAGTTATAATACGAGTTTGTAATAAAATATACCTACGAGTTTATGCAACGAATGGAATCGGGTAAATTAAATTTAAAATTCATTGTTCCAATATATTGCATTGAATATTTTTAACAATAAAAATATATATGTATAATGTATATTCAAATAAAAATAAAACAATGCCGAGAGTATTGTTATATTTTGCTCGATGGTTTTTCATTACCTGACGATGGGTTATAACTGAAAACAGAAGAAATATAATTTCATAAAATATATTACTCTCTCAATGGCATTACTTTTTTAAATAAAACCAAAGAGAAAAACATTCACAGGGTCACTTTTGGTCTTTTATTAAATGAGGTTTTGTTCCGCATCATATGTTCAACGATCATATTCATCTTATTTTAAGGAATAAATATGATATATAGCTATATTACTAACCGTCCGGTTTCCAAGATTTCTCACTCTGCAGTTCAAATAAGCAGTGTGGCCGACTAGGGCAGTGACATTTTTCGATGCAGTCTGATCGAAATAAGGACCTCTTATCGACGTGGCTTCAATTAATGGTGAAATCGTTTCATCCGGCACATTGTGGTCAATGGATCCAAATGCCATTTCTAAAAATATTAATAATACAGTATATATTAGAACAATAATGTCATTTTTTTAGTAGAACGAAAAAAGACTACATTTTATAAGGAAACTAATATTTTCGAAAGAACAATATGCATACAATGATGTAGTAATATTTTCGATAAGTAGCAAAACCTATTATATTATAAAACACAATTTTTTAAAATAATAATTATATTTATTAATCAATGTGGGTTAAGATTAAATTTTATTATATAAACGCTTAAAAAATGTATATTTAATGAGGTTAAGTTGGTTGTAATTTAGATCAAAGGATTCAATTCTGTTCAATTGACGTATTTTACTCCTCTGTAATATTTCAATCAATTGAAGCAAAATAATATTTTGATCCCTCGACTTCAAATTGTTTCAGATTCAATAAATCATAAAGACCCCTCACTATAAATAAAAATAAAATGCAAAGTACAAACAAGGTGTATATCACAAGTGGGTGTAGCAATAATCTATTAATGCTTAACGTTTTTCACGGCACGTTTAAATATTATTATACACTGAAAGAAATAACTACAAAAAAAAAACATTATATCACGCAAAAGATATCTTGTTTTATGTAATTTAAAAACTATTATTTACAAACGAGGTATTATAATTCCATATTGTCGATTACAGCCGGGGTATTTTTTTCTTGAATAAAGTAGCATATTCTAAATTGTTGTCTGTTATTAAAAAAAAAAAAAAAAAAAAAAAAATGGATCAATGGAGCGACGAAAAAATGAATGTTCATTGTCATTGTACAGTAGCTTATAGTGTACACGTCAACTTATATTAAAAATAAAACTTTGTTGTTTATAACGTTCGCTATTACACAGAATGTGCGAAACCTCGATGTTTTCTCTTTTAATATTATAAGAGCAAACGAAAATGTACAGGGCAAAAATATATAATAAATATCCTAACAGCAAAGTTCAAACATCATGAAATGCTTGTAAAATAAAAATATTACATTGCCATCATTTCATTCCGACTACTGTAGTCAGACATGTTTAATTATTTAGATGCGTATTGCGTATATAATATACAAAAAGATTCATTTAAAATATGTTTAATGTGTAGTGGTGATGAGTTAATGGATTTTCCGTTAATTCATTTTTACTGAAATTTGGAATACCATTAATAAATATGAATAGTTATGATAATTCAATAACGATGATATAAAAAAATATATTTATTTTTACGAATTTTGTTAGTTAAAAATGAATATTTAAATTTAGTAATATTTGTTCAGAATAATTGGAAATAGTTTATTATTTTCCAATAAAATAAATTTATATTCAATTTGATTAAATTACATATCATAGTCTACGATGGTATATTTTTAAACTAATAAGACCGTCCTAAAATACAATTAATTAGAAATAAATAACCTAATAAATAATTAACTACCTACAAATTATTTTAAATATAAAATAATATAATGTGTTAAAAACAAAAGGTTTAAAATTTGATTTATGAATTCAAGTTTTAGCTTGATAAACTACAAGGAATGTAAAGAAAAAACTAAAAATTATAACAAATTTATTCACAACTTGTTTAAAAGCACCCTACTTATATTATGCCACACCGGAAGCATCAATTAAAATTTATTAAAAATGCCTAATACTCTAAATTTTTGCTAATCGAATCCTAGTAGAAACTTCTCAACGGCTACATTATAATTTATTTTAGTATTTCCAGTTCTGTATCCAATTGATCACTATCTAGCAGGCAATTCCTGATAGGATAAATACTTATTATGATTATTATCATAAGATCGTAGCTAGAAAATATTTTTGGTAGTAGTGACTAGGTTATATTATCAGATTAATATTTGTATAATAAAAAGTTTACCTACATTGTATATTTTTAACAGTATTTTGAAAAAGGGATGTAGACAAATTTCATGCGGAGGTATATTTTAAATGTTTAATGAGTTGTTGAAGTTTAATAATCTTTGTACAAAAACTCGAAAACTGTGAGTTTTTCGTTATTATAATATTGTTTTTCACACTGCAATATAATCAACTTAAAGTTAATTAAGTTATTACGATATTTTTAATGAGAAGCTGAGAAACGTATAATTAAAGAAATTCGTGGTTTTCCATATATTTTTTTTTTCGTGTAATTCAAATAGTAAATTATATACTTTAATTTTGGTGCAATAAGCAAAATAAAGTTATACTTATATAATATATGCACATTATGTATATTTATTTATAATTTATATAATAAATTATATTCAATTAATTAGGTACCTAATTAAATTAGTAATATTTCTAAATTATAAATAAATTATGAAAAAAGAGGGTTTGAAAGAGGTATTATATTTCACAATTAATATATTCGTTTTATATTAGTGTAATAATATGGTTAGTATATTAAAAAAACATGTTTTAGTATAACTACTAGTGCTAGACAAAATATGTGTTTATTTTTTTTACATTTTCAATTGGGCAATTAAGTTTTAGATAATATTATTAGAATCAAAGTCAATAATTATAATCCTGTTTAACGTATTTTTAGGTCACAAATTACTTTATAATATTTATTATTTTAATTTTTATTTTTATTGTTATTTTTTTTTTTTTTTTTTGTAAATTTACGATATTATTATTGGTAAAATATCGTATAGATACTTGTTTAAACACCAACCTACTTTAATTTTAAATATTATATTTAATTAATTTATGTACATTTATAAAATTGACCAATGTTTAAACTTTAATTACCTTCAAATAATTAATATTTTGAATATTATGGAGAAATCCGTATTATAGAGTAAAACTAAAAACGTCCAATTTCATATTTTAGATATTTTTTAATATTAGTAATTAATTATTAATTCGTATATTTAATTATTATATTGGTTAGTTATCTTATGTTTATTTAAAATTAAATATAAATTAATTAATTTCCTTGTCCTTTTTTATTTTTTTGGGCATATCAACAAAGTCAATAAGAAATTTAAATACAGTTGTTGTATATGTACCTAAAATTATTTGATTTTTTAGCTTCTATGATGAAAAAAAATATATAATTATTACACACGTATAATGACAAAATAATATTTATTATTGTAAATTAAATTACCTAGTTTACAACTAAAAAGCAAAAAAAAAAACAACATACAAGTTAAATGTAAAAATTACAGTATTGTAACTGACCAAAATATAGATACTTGTATAAAACAATGATAACATAATATATAATTTGACATAATGTGAATAATGAAATAGTAATAATCAACAACAAACAAACAAAAATATTATAAGAGTTATAGTGTTTTATTTTTTTGTATATCAAATATAATTTTAATATATTACATCGACAATAGGCCGACCCTAAATAGTTGGAAGAGAAGGAGAATAAGAAGAAGATATATTATGTCAATAAACATTAGTTTCTATAACTTAGGATAGCCCATTCAAAAATGAAAGATTAGACAACATTAGATTAGTTTACAAATATAAGACCAAAAAAAAATAAAAATAAAAATATATTCAAAAATACAAATTTCAGTTGGTGCAATAAAAACATTGTTTAATTTATTATAATACTAAAGAATATGCTAGTGATTAAAATAAATCCCCGGCTCTTATGAATCTAAAAATTTACTTTTGATTTTCGGTTTTTAGTTAAATGCTGGATTTTGTAAAAATAAAAATAATATATGATCCTAATTTCGAGTTTTTGGTTTTAAGTCGAGTTCCTAGGATTTTTGTATTAGATAAATATTTGAAGATTAATATATTTTTTTCATCATTCCCCGCCTTACCACTAATTTTTGGAAATAGTGTCAAAAATAAAACATTATTTCATTACTGAAACATATATTTTTTGGTTCACTCCCATTATGCGATAAATATTTTCTATTTGGTTATTTATTGTTATCACTCTATGAGAATACAAATAACATTAAATGTTATTTATATATACTAAATATAATAATATAGTTAATTTTACTACAATAATGATATTATTATAGATTTAACATGTATGCGTAATTGGTTGGTATATGTTATATTTCATTATGTATATTATATACATAATATATAATATGTATGTATATAATTTTATAATTTTTGAATTAGAAAGTATAGTATCTAGTATCTATAAAATTCCGGCTAGGTACTATAATAAGTAAAAATGTAAAACCTGTAGTTATAGTTATTTTTAATATGTTTTTAGCATTTTTGCAGTTATTATTTTAAAAACTTGTTCCAACCAATGCAATATAATATAATTTTATAATTACTCTGAAATATATTTCTGTTGTAAAATATGTTTCAATATAATAGTTTTAAATATGGCGTTAAGTATTAATAATAATAGTAAATTAATTTATAATGTGTATATGTTTATTCATTGTATTATATAAGAGTATAATGATATTTTTAAAAAATTTTAAATTAAATTAAATTTTAAATTAAAATAAAATATATAAATACAATTTTATATAGTTTTATATTACTCTTGCTAATACGAATGATAAAAAAACAATAAACTAATATTTTCAAGATATCCTCAACTATTAATATTATTACATAACATAGGGGTTGGAGAAATCAGAGGGGTTATCTTATTATTATTTATTTTAATAAATTTATAATTTATTGATAACATTTTAATTTTAAATAATGGCATGAAATTATTTTCTTATATTTTAAATTATTATCAATATTTATTGTGATTATTTTATTATTTTATTCTTAGATAAAATCCATAAATTGTTTTATATAATAGTTATATATTACACAAAATAATGTTAATAAAAATATAATACGATGAAATTATCTTTTACTTGAATAAAATAATAATATTATTTTATATTAATATCTCAAATGTTTGTATTATTTCACTGAAATATCATGACATTTTAGTAACTTCAAATAATTGTATGCTTATAATGTAAAATTAGTTATTCTTTCACATGATATAACATATGCGTGCGTATATAGTCAGTCATCAATAATGCAACTTACGATGTATTAACGTTCTAGGTGGTATTGTGGATTACTATTTAATGTGCAAAGTTAACAACATCTTAATTTTAATCTTATCGGGCTTAAATAAGTTTGGTCACAACGACTTGTGCCAGCCATGTGTGTTTGTATACCAAATGTGTGCAAGTGAAGTGGTCCATCTAATAATTTAATTCACTCTGCATAGATTATCTGGATACAGTTTACATTATAATTTGTGTGTGTTAGATGAGTACTTAGGCTCTACCATTATTGGAATCTGATGTATAAATGTATAAATATATTCGAGTATTTAGTATAATATAATATGTTAAATTGAATTTACATGACATTTTTGAAAATTATAAATTCTGAACAACTTTGAATATTATTTATTGATGATTTTATTACAAAATATATATATATATATATATATATATATATATATATATATCACAAATGTTTTTTAATAATTAGATAGTTAAATTAAATACTCATGAGCTGTTTATAAGTATGATCGTTATTAGTAACTGGTATTATGTATTGACGATTAACCACCTTAATGTTTAACACTTAGAGGGCGTAATAGCAGAAGAAAAAACATATAATAATTATTCCAATAATACGGTTTATCAAGTTAATTAAAAAAAAAATTACTTATCATCAAAATTTTAGAAGAAAAGTATATGATGAAAGGTTAGAAGTCTAATTTAAATAAAAAAAATCGTATTTTAATAATTAATGTAAAATAGTAAAATATTAATTTCTCAATATTGGCCATTTTAATTAATATATAAAAATTTGTTTTCCATACATCTCAAAGAAAATTTCTTCGCAAACATTTTCATTATAGGTATTTTTACTTTAAAACGATGGAGTAAGCTATATTTTTAGAACCATTTTTGCATATTTTGTTTATAGAAAATAATTAAATACTCCGTTAAGTGCTGCTCTGGCGGCCAGTATCAACATTCAATAACTTTCCCCCGCACCATAAAACATTTACCGCATCATAGCTTGTAAAAAATAGCGTTCACTTGCACCGCACCACGACATGTGAAAATGTATACAATCCCTGTTTATTATTTATGAGTGTGTACATATTTAAAATAATTTCAAAATTAAAAATAAATTAGAATAATTATAAAATTGAAATTCATTATCTTTATTTATCAGGTAAATTATATTTTAATATTTTATGTAGGTACTTTTTATTGATTTTACTTTGACAATTTTATGCAATAATATTATACTTGCATAGGTATTACATATTACATAAAAACTACCTATTTAGACGTATATAATAAGTATTAAAAGTTTATAGACTGTTCATACTTACAAAATACCTACAGCCACAAAACTAGGTATATCGTATTTTTAAATTTTAATTTGTCGATGCTAAATATCAAATAAATATGCAATATGTAATAATAGGTTGGCTTAGTATATAGTCAAGTTTTTCATGAATTATGTGATTTTGAATTTCATTTAAATAATTCAGTTGAGAATATCTAAAATACTGTTTTCGTAATTACCGTAATATAAATTATGTGTTGGAAATAAATCACGTAAAACTATTATTAGTATATTAGATACAATGCCGAGACGATTACTCCCTGAGGGGTATATTATTACGTGCTCTTAGCCACGGCCGCATTAAAATAGATTATATCCTACTTCGGTGTAAACGGTCAATGACAAATTAGTAACGTGACGAATACCGATTGCAAAATGATAACACTGCTCCGTTATTAGTATCACAGATAGTCACGGCGATCGGCCGCGGCAGCGACCGGAGTATTGAAAGAGAGGCGCCGATACGACGCGCAACACGATCTGCAGAGCGTTCGTTACGTTCGAGTGTAGTCGCGACGCATTCTTAAAGGTACTGGTTGTAAAAGAACAATTTTGAATTCAATCAAAATTTGAGTATGCATATGATATATACAGTGATTTGGAGTCAAGCCAAATATTTAGAATATATAGAATTAAGTACATAAAGAACTTTCAGAAAAAAGATTCACAAAATGTATCTACACTTTCCGAGATAAAGCAAGCTGTTAATAAAAAAAAAACTACTTTGTATGTATATAAGATTATAATTTTGAAACTTCGACTTTAATGCTGACATTTTTTAAACGTATATTGTTCAATCATATTTTAAAAATAGCTTTACATACATCATATCGAATACACTGATGAAAAATGTTATACAAGAGCCAGAAATATAATAATTCAGAATCAGTAAGTCCAATATAACATTAAAAATATATATCGAGTACAAAGATTTTATCTTATCAATAGGATTATCTAAATTGCAAATAAATATGAACCGTATCATATTTTATGACTTTTCTTTCTTATCAGATATATAGGTACTTATATTGATTAAATATTAAAATAAATTTAAATATAAAATAATATAAGTATATTCATTTTTATAGTTAAAAGAAATAGCTTTAAACAATGATAAAAGCAATATTATCCCTTAATATTATTTTTATTACCTACTATATATAAGATTTGCGTTTTTTCTTGCCTCACACGGCGCCTTGTATAGGCAATTCAGGTACACTAATGACATGGTGGTTAGTCAAACATTTTTATGTTAATGAAAATCAGATATCAAAAAATTATGAAGAAAAAACTAATTGATTAAAAATATTAATTATTTAAAATAAATAAATTAAGAAATATACAATCAATAAACTTCAATTTTATATGTTTTTTTAATAGGTTAATTATTAATAGATAATAAAATAGACATTTGAATATAACAATTAGTTTAAACGTTAAGTAATACTGTTATTCTCAGTTTACACAGATGACTCAGATTTCTTCTTGAACATTATACATAATATATAAATGTATGTATTATAATTTAAATTACTCCTTACTGTAATGTAGTTGATTTTTTGAGCAACGTTATGGTAATTTCAGTATTTAATGTTTTATTAACGCAATAATAATAATTTAAAAAAGACAATAAATATAATTGTATACATACTCACAAAATATTGTAAATGTTATTTTGCCCACAGCTGTGTGCAAACTTTAATTATATAATGTTAAAAAGTGTTATTAATTTGCTAAATTTCATATGATAATAATTTGTTACATTATCTTCAAGGAGAGTACCTACCACCTACCTACTCATGAAATTCTCTAAAAAATTTTTTAAAAAAAGATTTAAACAATAAATGTTAAAAAATATTGAAAATTCGTTTGTGCTGATATCCTATAAACGTGTGTCGGAACGTTGGCAGTTAACCGTGAAAACACACGTCATGCGGTGCGGTTTTACGACTCGGAAAATGTGAAAAAAAAAAACGAAAAGGTCCACACGCAGTACCTACTCGGAATTAGTTTGATTATTAACAAACATACAAAAAAATAAAAAAAAATAAAAATATATATATATAAATAAATAAATAAAGGACAGAAAAAATAACGAAACGAACGAATTGGGGTGAAAAAAGGTTTGTCATTTTTTGGCCCATTGTTGCCCCAAACCTTTCATTTGACGAATTTATTATTATTATTATTATCATCATCATTATTATTGAGGGTGATCTGATTGATCGTAATGAATATTAAACATTTCTTTTTTTTTTTTTACATCTCTCGGACGGGCTGTGGTCGAATGCGATGGATCGAAAGTGAATAGGGGGTGGTTGAAATATCGCACGACCGAGCGTTGCGTGTACACCCAAAGTATGGAGAAACAATCTATCAACTGGTGCGTGTGCACTACCCGGCCCGGCGACTGGCTGCAGAGCTGCCGCCCGGCCAAATCGATGTTCGTAAAACGATATCAATCACGCATTCCATTTTTATTTATTTATTTTTTTTTTTGTCCCGCTCCTCCGCCTTTGGAACAGAATACACACCCCGCTCGCCGACATCATGCGTCTGCCATTGTCAGATTTTCGAATGGAAATGATATTTTTATTACATCCATTTGGTCATTCTCTGTCGACCGCCCCTTTCCCGCGGCACGTTCAATGATAATTCGTGGGAGAGAAAATCCCATATTTATTTACAATACCTAATATATATATATATATATATATATATTGAAATTGGACGGTATCTATTTGGACGTATGGTAAACGTATGAATAATACTGATTTAAATAGTATTTCATTATCAATCTGTACATGTTGTATATATTTGATTTTGATTTATTCGATCGGACGTTCTTCGAAATCAGTAAAATCTGGAATTAATATTAGCGTATTACACTGTGCTGGTCACCAAATGTTCTGTACAAAATGAGACTGTGTCCCGTTCTTCAGCAACGGGTCGCTTTGTCCCGAAAAACTTTCAACGGGACGTCTACCGTCCCGTTTTTTTTAACTAAGTAAATAACGTGAATTCCCCAACGTAAATTTCACTATATATTTGATAGTGTTTAAAAAATTTTCCTATCCCAAAGGCAATAGCTTTGTTCAGCAAAACATTCAACTAATATTGATTTATTAGCATTCTTATTGTATTGTATCAATCTAATATAATTGAGCTTTATTGTTGTATAATATTGTTTAATTTAACATGTACTATTGGGCGTCTGTCCGTTTTATTTATTTGAATAAATACTATTAATATTATTATTATGTTAATGTAAAATTGTAAGACGTGAGAATGTCAACGTTTTTTCTTACTTTAAAATTAACTTTAGGTAAGTATATTGCGTATATCGATAAAAATGAAAATTGTAGAAATATATCTATACAGTGAAAAAGTATTCATAAAAAATTGTTGACAGATTTTTATAATTTGTGAAAAATTGAGTTGTAGTTTTGCACTATTCGATATTTTTTTAGAATATTGGACAGTGTACAAAAATATTATATATGATATGTATTATAAATTAACGTTCAAGACAGTTTGCAGATAATAATATCAATATATAAATATTGTGAAAATACATAGGTATGTTTTAAACTATTTTTCCAAAAATAATATTGTGGTATCGTGTTGGAAATATTTTACTACAGCAAATTAAATATTTCAAATATGTGATTAAAAATATGTTTAATACAATATTTTAATATTTTAATAACATGATTTCAATATATTTTGACGTTTTTTTTTTTTTTTTTTTAGCAAGATTATAAAAAATATGTGTGTTTTAATATTTCAAACATCTATTTTATTCATATTCAAAACAACATTCGAATAAACATGAAATAAATATACTTGGAAATTATTTATTGAATCACATTGTAAAATTAGGTATATTTTTCATGTTCTGCACAATTTTAAAATTGCATTTAAACATGTTACATATATTTTAAAATATTATTTTAAATATTAGTTATTGGGGTATATCCAATAGCTATCAAAACAAGATTTTTATCCAAGTATAATAAATATACTTCGAAATTATTTATTGAATCACATTGTAAAATTAGGTATATTTTTCATGTTCTGCACAATTTTAAAATTACATTTGAACATGTTACATATATTTTAAAATATTATTTAAAATATTAGGTATTGGAGTTATCTGTTTGTTGATCTCAGACCACTCCAATTCCACCAAATATTCTTTGCAATATCAGGCCGATGTAGTTGTATTAGATTATTAAAACAAATATGATAGTTATTTATCACATATGACACAAATGCTAATATTATAGATTGTATTATACAAAACTAGTCGAATTCTTAGGAACTAGAAACGATAGATTTATAGGACTAGTAAAATCAGGTTTGACGCTCAATAAAAATTGAAAGACACTTTTCAACTGTCCCTCTCTTACAGGTAGAATTTCAATAATGTTTTTCTTATTGGGAATCTATTATATGTCATTATAGGAATATTTTTTTAGAAATTCAGTATTCTAGTTAGGCGTTGACAATTTTCTTATTTATATATTTTATGGTCAAAAAATCTCAATAGTTAAGTACCTAAAATCTATATAAACTCGTATGAATTGTTAGATAGTGAAGTCGCTAACATTTGTAGATATATGATATTGAAAAGTACGATTGATTACATTTGATTCGATTTCAGGTAACGAGATAAAAATGTTTTCCAAATTTTCATCACCCGTTGCTTATCGTTATGAAACGTTATCCTACTATACTCAAAAAACACTCACGATAAACTGTTCTATATATATATATATATTTTTATTTTTGTAACTCAATTGTTTAGTTAAATGTTTTCACAATATTTCCATGAAATGTTCTTTTTAAAACAATATTATATTCGTAATAAGATTATGGTATTATACTACTGCCATAAGTTAGCGATAAAGTTAATATAGTTCTATAGTTCATCACTAAAACTATTGCTTAAAGCGAAGTGTATAATAATAATTTAATGGATTTCCAAATTATATATCGTTAAATCCTAAATTAAATATTATTTCAAAATGCTCGTTTTAATTATAACGGTTAAATTAATTATTTCACAATTTTATTATTGACTACGGCAAATAATTTTAATATATAATAAGTAAAGTGAGTTTCAATTAAAATAAACTATTAAATCCCTCTATATATATAGATATATATATATAATATTTACTTAAGTGATAATTAAAGACCGGATTCTCCTTCAATTGGAACTTTTTATCCTGTAATTTTATTCATATAGGTACAAGTTATACAAATAATACAAGTGTGTATATGTAAGAATGTAATATACAAGTTATAAGTTAATAAGTCAAAATAATATTGATACAAAAAAATTATAATTATAATTTATAATAAAATTTTATATCAGCTATGAGTATCTACATAATTATATGCAAAATATTTTGGGTTTACTAATATGTCAAAATTAGATAGAACGAATCTTTAGGTTTTAACATATTTTTACCATAGATAATTTCACTATTGAAGCATTTTTTAATATTTAAAGAATATTTATTGAATTGTTCTTTAATCAAAATAGATTTTAATATTACTGCGTGTAAAAAATAATATTTATTCATTTCCCGAGTTAATTTTTTTAAATATTTTGGTGTTGACCCCAATAAAATATATTATATTTTAAGAAAAAAAAAAGGATAAATATTATTCTTTTGTCACATGTAGAAGTTTTTAATAGATGATTTCACAGATATCGGTGGTGAAAGATGGTCCTTCGTCCCATTCGATCTTAATAGAAAATAGTGCATTTTCTTCTTCTTCTTCTTCGACTTCTCTTCCAAATATTTAGGGTCGGCCACCCTGGTCCTACACTTCCACTTAACTCTATCTCCTGCATCTTCATCACTTACTCCCACTTTCCTCATATCACTCACCATCACATCCTCCATCTCTTTTTCGGTCTTCCTCTACTTCTCTTACCAACAACATGCATTTCCCTTACTAATCTTACTGCCTCAGTCTCTTCCCTCCTTAATACATGCCCGAGCCATCTTAATCTATTCTCTCTCATTTTGTCTACTATCGAAGCTACCCCTATA
>JAIPRL010001280.1:19434-31942 GCA_025469235.1 Pemphigus obesinymphae
ACATTTAATTTGTTTTTGTAATCTTTATATATATATATATATATATATATATATACAATGTACATTATTATAATTGCCGATTGGCGTTAATTACAAATAAATAAATAAATAAATAAATAAAACGATAATCATTGCTGAACTTTTTATCTTAATATTGACTTATTAACTAATTATTATTCACCCTTGCTAATAGTTATATTTGAATAAATTTTCTCCAAAATCATTTGTAAATTGATTGGTTATTCTAAGGATATTTTAACTGTTGAAAAATGTATAAATTATTATATATATATATATATATAAATAGTTTTTGCACAATAATGAAAATATTTCTGTTGACATTTTTGTTTGTAAATTTAACCAAAACTCATAAGTCGTAACTCGACGACTTTCGACTATATACGTACGCTTAATGTTATTATGCAAACCTATTAAGAGGACGCGTATGCATGCGTTTAAAACACGTTTTCGCTTTCTAAGTACCTACATCTCTTCTAGCTATACCGTAAAGGTAAATTCAATTTATTTTAATTTTTTTCTTCGTGTCAAGCAAGCAACCTTTGTATATAAATATGATAAACTAAAATGAATTCAACTATTAAACAGAATATGATGATAGATGAGATTATTTAGTATAATATGACGAATATATAGAGTTTTTTTAACTACATTTTTTTTTAAAAATTTGGAAATTTGATGCTTTTAAATTACAAATTTTAGATGTTCAAATATACTTATTTAACTCTATGTTCGGTTATAGTTTACGTTTTTATATTTTATTTCTCTAATATGATAATTTTTCATTAAACTAGTTGTGATCAGAAAGCCACAAGTAATTTTTGAACAAATGTGTGATTACAAATTGTGATTACACAATAAGATAAAGTGGTACAGTTATATAAGACTATTTTAAAATGACATTTAAAATGTATTTTAATACTTTTAATTGTTAAATTTTCATTGTTTAAAAGCTTTAAAAAAATTGCCTATACTTAGATGATTTCCTTAAAAATGGATGGTATAGCAACCTCTTAAGATGATGTGGCATCCTCTTTATGACAAACGTTTATTAAGGGGTTTTGAATGGGCAATTTTTATGAAATTTCAAGAAACATGAAAATCCAAAAATTAAAGAACATTTTAATTATTTTAAAAGTAGTTTAAAAATATTCCCGCGTTGGTACGTACCACTTTTTATTTATGTATAATTACGATATTTGTTTAAAAAAAAAAAACATATAAAGTGTTTTCGTAGTTCCAATAGTAACTATATATTGTTTAATTATCGTAGATCACCAATTTTCATACCAATAGAAAGATGAGAATAAAAAATGATCGTACGCCAGCGTTTTGTGAACTGTGAAACGTTTTATAAACTGTTTGAAAAATATTTTAAAAAATCCAATTTTCAAAATTGTAAATAAACTACAATTTTAAATAAAGTTAAAAAAAAATTGGCGTACGATCATAGATATTGTCATTCTATACATTCTGGTACTAAAATCGTTAATCTATGGTAATTACTAATTATACAAAATGTAGGTAGGCATAGATAGGTACTATTGGAACCTGCGAAAACACTTTTTTTTATGTTTCTTTTACAAAATATAACATACCTATATTACACAATAATAAAAAGTGGTAATATTTTTAAACTACTTTTAAAATACATTAAAACGATCTTTAATTAATTTAGGCAATTAAAGTACGTGAAAGTGTTTTCCGCCGTGTTTTGAACTTGTGTAGCATCTTAAGCACTTTCAATATTTCAATTTTTAATGCGACTATTTATTTGTTTTGTCAAAATGTATGTACTCGTATTTTAATTAATTTATAATTAAATTAATTGTATATTATAATTTGTATTAAGTGTATTATTTAAGAGGTACAAAGTAGTCTTAACAAAGTATTTATTTTTCAACGATGTGAGTTTATTTCGCTACATATTTTTTTAGTAAAAAAGGATCTAAAAATATTTTATTATTGGTTATGAAATAATAAGTAATAACATTATAACATTATAACATAAAATTAGACACCAAAAAGGGGATCATTTTTGTAACATCGTAGTAGTAAAAAAAATGAAAACTATTATAGAAATACTCATATTTTTACTTTGTCAAAATCGTTTTTATAGTATTTTGTTTTAAAATAAAAAGAGAAATAATAGATGAATTTTATAAGTTCATATTATTTACGAGAATATATTTTTTGTAAAATGTTTAATAATTTAAGGGTACTCGCTAGCTATAGTTATTGTAATTTGTAAGTTATATATAGATTAATATGAACTCTTAAGAGGACGTCGAACACTCAATTTTAAGGAGTTTTGAAAAAGGCAATTTTTATGACATTTTAAGAAAAATGAAAATCCAACAATTTGAACATATTTAAATATATTTAATAAAATAGTCCTATGTCAATACTATTTTTTATTGTTGTGTAAGTGCGATATTTGTTTAAAAAAAAAAACATGTTTACTCATTTTTCATTTAACAACTTGAGAATATCGTAGAAAGGTGAAATAAAAAATAAATTATAAAAAACAAAATTATCTAGTGACCTAAGTGGCCGATTTTCGATATTTGCAATTTTACACTGACTTCTGCGCAACAACCAGATAAATCGACATGCTTCATGCTTTGTAGTTGGTACACATATGACTTACTATACTTTATAATATTACCATAAACATTTTCCATGCGAGAAGTATTCGAAAACTATGTGAAATTGACAATAATATCGGTTAGGGTACCTAATATTAGGGATGAAAGGGGTGTCTTACGCCCATAGTGCTTTGAAATTGCTATAGGCTATAAAACAATGGTATTAAAAAACATCTTTACAACCATCACGCCCCTCTAAATTTACTTTCCAAATATAGGTTAGGCCCCCTAGTCAGTGGCAGATCTAAGAGTTTAATGCTATAGTCGGCAAATTCAGAGTGGAGGCCTCTCAATCCATAAGTTAAATTTGGTTCGGTACTTATACTATGAAACCATTGCGGAGATTTATGGTTTGGGAGACACCAAAAAAACTTTTGCGTTTCAAAAACAAGAAAATAAGCCCCGAAAAAAAAAAATAAATTCTAAATGGTGGAAGACTCCCGGTTAAAAGAAGAATTGCAAATTGCAATATAAAATGTATTTAGTTTTTGATATAATTAAATTATATATATATATATATATATAATGTGTATAATTACCTATATATTAAATTTAATATAATTAAATTATTATATAGGTGTCCCGTCGGCATTTGCTAGCTACGTAGAAATTGTAATATAGAATTATAAAAGATATGCGAACATAATATTATACATTAATATTCAATACGTTTAATATGAGTAAATTTAAAAACTTATTTAAAAAAAATAAAACGTTTAAATTTTAAATCTAATTTTTATTTTACAAATTGAATATTTGTTTATAAATGGAAATACTAATATGCCTATTAAAATATAAAGACATAGGATGAGTAAATTTTCGAGACGTATCAAATTGAAAAATTAATTTTATTTGAAGTTGTCTTATAATATAGGGATTTACAGAAATAAGTATTTGCACTATAATTTTACAAAAATTCGTTACTTAGTACGACTTTAAATATTATATAATAATCACTAGGTATACAATTATAGTAAAAAAATTAAAAATTAAAATTAAATTAATATATATATATAACTGGGGGAAGCAAAAACGTTACCTATCGATGTTCACCTTATAAAAAATTCGAGTGACAGTTGCCTGTTTTGAATTCCACCAAACCAGGGGTGACTGATTTTTTTTGGAAAAAAGGTCAAATTCACCCTCAAAACCAATTTTTAATTATTAAAATAATGATTAAAACTCCAAAAAATAGGCGACGCTCAAATCCAGTGTGTAGCTTTTTTGAAAAAAAAAAAAAAGAAAAAAAAACATTATTCACCAAGAATCGAGTATTCGACGTAATATAGGCTGCCATCTGTCGGTGGAGAAACACGTGAAAAGGTTGTTTATTGTCAGAACAATAAATATATATTATTATTGAGTGCGTGCAGTGTGCACATTTGCGCAGTTCTTGGCCACAAGATGGCGGTAGAATAATAGAACAGAAATAAACCATGAACAATATTTGAAGAGGATTCTATACACCTATTTTAACATTATTGAAATACTTTCACGTTCTATAACTACAACTTCTCTCTTAGTAATCGCAGAGTCAAAATTTATACAAAATATGAAAAATGAGAATATTTACTATGCCGCAGAGTGGTTTTTTTTTTTTTTTTGGTTAAAAATCTATGTTAATCTCGGATTTTAGGCTTTCAAAATAAACATAATGAAAAAAACTCCAAGCCACGACATAGTAAATATTCTCATCTTTCAAATTTTGTATACATTTTGACGCTGCGATTATACAGAGAAAAGTCGTAGTTATATAGTGAACGTGATTTTTAACAAATATCGTGATAACACAATAACAAAAAAATGGTACTGACACATGACTATTTTTAAATTACTTTTAAAATATAATTAAATATTTTTCAATTGATTTAGATTTTCATTTTTCTTAAAATTTCATAAAAATTACCTATACAAAACCTCGAATATTTAAAATTACGAATAATCAAATAAGAACGCTACTCTCCATTTTTAAGGGGTTCTGAGTAGACAGTTTTAAGAAGATTTTTGAATAATGTAAATATCTAATATCTATACTATTTATTATCAATTTGTTGTTTCAACAACGCAGATATGTTAACGATTGTATAATTTTATAATAGGTTTTCATAATATTCAACTATTATATAATCAGAAATAGATAAGTAACATATTTTTGACGTTAATTTATATAAATATTTTCATTTTTACATATTTAAAGATGTTAAAAGTAACGCCATTGTGACTATAGTTACTTAAAAAAAGTAATGTAACGATACCTATTAATTTTGTATTTCGATAACTAAAATATTTTGTAGGTACTATACTACTGTAGGTACCAAAATGTATATTGTAACACACTCTATGTATGCATACATTTATTTTATAAACTAAGCCTTTTCAGTTTTCACGGTAAAATCCACTTAAATCATTTCATTTAACTTTAATACTATAATTTTATTATTTATACCATAACATGGAAGAGTTTATTCGAGTTAACAAAATTAAACCTGATAATTGAGTTTATAATATAAAATACAGTGATTAGTGGATATATTAAAAATTCGAATATAATTTTTGGAAATATAAAATGCGATACCCGCAGGAAAATTTTAAGTTCATACATCAGAATATAACGTTTTTGATTTTTATTCTCCGATGATGCGTACGCATAAGTAGGAAGGTAGATATACCAATATTTTTAGAGCATATATTTCAGGACTTTTGACGCTTATTTGCATATTTCGTGGTTTTTTAGGACATATAAACCCAAACTACTTAATTATCTGCATACTTTAATAAAAACAGATAGGTAGTCAAGAAATTCGTTGCATATTTATCGGTTTACCCCTCCATAATATATTCTTATTATCAGTTATCACACAACATTGATTCTGCTTATCATATTATTGACGGTTCAATTTCATATTTTTTTTTTTAAATAAAAATAAAAATGGATAATAACATTAAAATTGCCATGTTAAAAGATTTTGTTCTTACTAAAAGTCGTCTTGTTACATGATATTATTAATCATACGGTTTTACTATTCGAAAAAGTATAAGTGGGTAGGTACCTATATGTTTTAGTAAATTAAATGTTGTTACCGAAAATAAATTTGTAAATTTTAATGTAAAAATTGATAGTGAACATGGAGTGATAACGGATAATTAGGGGAAAATAAGGTTTGGGATGTGGACAGATCGGGATCGGTATTTTTCGACCACCTCGCTACAGCGGTGGAAAAAAAAGTAAACCGGTGTGCATAAATTTTTAGCCGGCTTAGTCCAGCGAATTTCTTAAAAGTACACCGGTTTACTTTTTAAGGATAAATCTAAACCGGTTTAGTCTAGCGAATTTCTTGAGTACTTACATGTATTCAATGTTTGAATTGAGAAGATGTCCAAAAAAAGGCGGATAAATAATTATAATATATATTTCAACGCATCTCTTTCCTGTACATTTTTTATACTTACATAATTTCTACCATTACAATGTATATTATAGAAATAAATTTCCACGTTTTTTTTTTTTTTGGAAGTGATTCTTTCATTATTTACTTTACAGATAAATCCTTGACTAATAAAATTTGAGCAGTAGATACTTCAACTTATCATACATGTAAAATATATATTGACTATTTATAACATATATATAATATGAGAAATAAATATTTTATACATTAAAATAACTATATTTCATAAAGTTGATATACATATAAAAATTCTTAGTTTCATATCTTCTTTATCAATATTACGAAAAACGTTTCATTTATAGCTTAAAAAAGTGTAGTTTGTGTAAAATGCGTATAAGTTGGTAGTAGTAAAACACAATCAAAATTTAAAACCTTTTGATAATTATTGTAAGCCACATTATACATAACATATAATACATCACCTACTACCTAGTTATCTTATAAATCACTTACCTCCACGTTAGGTTGACGTGATGCCATTTTTGACCGTGCAAAGTATACCGTTTACTCCGATATTGGCCCCGTGGTATAACGTCAGGAATGCCGCACCTGGGTCTTTTCATTAGTTGTTTGGTGGCCTCATCCATTTGACCGGTGATTGGAATGTTTCCATACGTCTAAATATTAACGACAAATTAAAAAAATATATTTAGCTAAAATTTAATGTAAGTATAGAGACGGAAAGTATCTATACTAGAACGATTTTTCTATTTTTTCTCTCTCGAAATATGGATTTTAACGTATAATACATTTAAAAAATGCATTGAGCAGTTTATCTTTGGACGTTATATAGCGAAAAATCTTGAAAAAAAAAAACTATTGATTTTCCATGAAAATCGAGTTTACCATTAACTATATTTTTAATTTTTTTTCTTTGTACTTAATCGTTTTTTACACGATGACTATTATAATATATATATTTTTATTTTGTACCTACATATAATTACAGAGCGACCCCAAAAGATATCAAAATAGTAAGCAATTTGTTAACAACGAAAACTAAGAACTAAGATTAAGACTAAACTAAAAAAAAAAAAAACCGGTTGTAAGTCATTGAAAACTGGTTTTGAAATTAAATGAAATTAGCAGTGCACATAAGCCGGATAATTAGGGATATATTTGTTCATTATACAGTTATAATAATAAATACAAATACTTAAATTTTTTTAAAAATTTGTTTTATATACTTATGAAAATTCTGAATTTTGACGAATTAAATTGATTTTTTTTTCAAATGTGTGTTTAATGTACCTACCTATATCTATTTTTAATTTTAGTTTTAAAAAACAGCCCTTGATTTCTGCAGTGAAGAAAAACCACACTAAATTTATGAAAATTAAGGTTATAGTACTATATATAGAGTAAAAGTGAGTATGGTATTTTATTTATTCCCAATGAAGATGAAAAATAAAATAGTCAAAATTCAATATTTTAACAAAATAAAACATTTTCGAAAAATAAAGGTATTTTAATCATCGAGTTTCGAAGGAAGCACAATATTAAAAATTCATTTTCTTCATAGTCAAGATGTGAATTATTGAAAGTTTTAATATATCAGCTATAATTTCCATTTTCGGGATAATCGAGTTTTTTTTTTTTAAAGTAAAGTCTTTTGACTATAATATTCAAAATAAGTCAAAACTATATAAATATATATATTTATCAAATTCATCATAGTAATAAAATATAAGTATAATATGATTGAAAAAAAAAATTATAACTCATTAAAATACATATATTAAGTATAGGAAACTGTATTTATTTTTTATAGTTTTATAATATTCACTTTTATAATTGCATTATTTAAATTAAAGTAAGTAACTACATTTTTAATATAAAATAGATCGAAATTCCCTGTTTTTAATATTAATTATTTTCATATTAACTGAATTATATATATTATAATTTGTAATATTTTTAATAAATAAAAAGGTACCTGTAAAGTCCGCAAAGCATCGTGTAGTTGATCTTCGGTCCGTAAATTGCCCGTTTCCAAATCTGTTTCCGGCAAATAACCGAACTTCGTCAAATACCCTTGCTATAAAACAAAATAATTTATGTAAAAAATATTAAATAAAATTTCAAAAAATTGTTCAATAGTTAAGTAGGTATCTATTGATAAAGAATAAAATCAAAAACAAATAGAGATAAGAGATCTTTTTAAGCGAAGTATTTTTTTTAAAGAAATAAAAAGATAGAAATTGTGTTTTAGATTTTTATGAGAATATATACATTTTTAACTACAAGCACCTACTTATATGAACTAAGTAATAACTATTTTTATATTTAATATAACCTATTTACTAACTATAATATTATATTTAATTATTATTGTGATTAATTTTTGTGCATCTTAAGACATATAAAAATGCCTATTAATAAATATTGGTATTAAATAAGTATAACTTAAATTATTCAAAGTAAAAGATTGATTGGACACGGAGAGAAAGATACTGCCATATTTTTTTTGTTGTCATATTTTTGTAAAATTATGTAATATAATGGTATATTAATTTGGAATAATTTGTAAAACATTTAATAGCGATCATGCCTTAATTTATTTAGTTTATGTTTATATTATACCTAGTGAGTAATCATTTTGTTCATCGATTAATTGTACCAATTCAATATAGGTAATAGGTATTACTTATATCGTCTTCGTCAAGTGTCATTTTGACTCACTAATGAGTCAAAATTTTTAATATATTAAAAATAACAAAAATTGAAAAATATTTAAAAAAATGTATATTTTAAAATGTTGGTGATTTTTAAAAAAACTACAGGGAATATTAAAAAATAGATACTCATTTAATGTTGTCCATTTTTATAAAAATAATTTAAGTACATTTCTGGGCAATTTTGTATGTATTTTGGGTATATCAACACCCAGAACCTACCTATATTATTTCGATCTTTTTATGAAAATATATTTTAAAAAATGTAGTGTTTTTGGTGATTATTATAGTAGGTAGTTAAAAATAAAATAAAATAAATAAACCCATTTAAAATATTTTATGATTTATTTTATTGATTTATTCAAGTATCTATAAATTTGATTTATAATTACCTACTCTAAATAATGGTCGTATATTTAAGTGTTTTTGAAATGGACCATAAATATATGGATTAACGGCGATAAAAGACTGAATTAGCAAAAAAATCATTAACTTTCTTTTTGTAATATGACGTGAAACTTTGAAAATTTAAGTCATTTTGTTTTAATAATAATTGAGTAACGATTAAAATTAACTTCACTTCTTAATAATCTATATTAATAACATATAACGAGTGCAGAATAAATGGGGGGGGGGAGCAAATTATAAATGACGGAAATCACCTATCTCTCGGTTTACAAAAATAAGCAAAACCCGTATTTTATTTCAGTAATATTAATTTCGGGTAAGTCGAATGTATAAAAATATTAGCATATTTAGATATGATAATGATACATTTATAATTACATAATATAATATATCATCATCATAATATCTCAATAATTACTAATATTTTTGAATAATCAAACTATAGGTAATAGTATTATTAATGTAGTGTACGATAATTTCAGTCCTTAACCTCTAAAATCGATAAATTATCTTGAAAAAAAATCCTTCTCCCTCCCGTTTAGAATCAATCTGCAACTAAATCCATCCTAGTCTCCTTGGTATAGGATGTAGTAGTAACGTAACTATATAAATCACTTATTTAAAGGTATTCCAACAATTGTTTGCCAGTAGTATTTTGTCTAAGATTTAAAATATACTATTAAAAAGAGTCTATTGACCTTGTCCGTACAATTAATATATACCTACGGACATTATCGAAATACAACGAAACTATCATTATATTGTATCATCATATCACGTGTTTGTTATGTCACAATTTATTCCTATTATACTATCATTGTACGGGATCCGAAAAAAAATAATCAAGGCTGTGTATTATAATAAAAATAGTAATAAGTTAGAGTCAAGTTTAAAATTTGAGTTAATTTTAATTTATTGGATTATCTACGGATATTTATAATATAACTTAATTTTAGCATAACACGATTGTATATATATTAATGTCGATTCAGATGATTATTTTTCGATTTAGTCCGATTAAGTATTTTAACTGTCCATATAAACTATAGATAGAGTCTAAGAAATGTTGTTGTTATTTTATTTAGATTATTATTATTTTAATACATGATTCCATGCATACTGTTCTCAAATTGTCAAGACCGGTCAAGAATAGAAATATCGAAACCTGAAACACGGTTAAAAATAAAGTAGGTACCAAAAAGCAAATCATCTAGTGAGTATATGATTACAATTCATCATGTTTTATTTTATAATTTATTAATTGTTGTGTTGTAGTATTTTAAAGGCATTTGAAAAAAAAAAAAAGAGTATGATTACAAGAAAACAACTAACATAATATTATATGTTAAGTTAATGATATTTTATTTACTACACTTTTAAATTAAACTCAATTATTATACTCAAAATCTTAATTCACTTGATTTTAGCAAGTTAAAAATAACATTAACATGGACATTGAAAATAATAATAATTAATTGATAGTAATAAGGAGTATTATAACAGTGGCTTCAATAGTAGAAAAAAAAATTAGGGAGAATGGATTGAGATGGCTAGGGCATATTTAAAGAAGAGAAGAGGCAGAGTAGTAAAGTGAATATATGCTGAAGGAATTAGGGGAAGAGGAAGACCAAAAAGAGGTAGGGGGGATGTAATAGCTAACAATGATATGTAGTGAGTACATATAAATAGATAACGTAATCAAATTAACTGGTCAAAGTGAGTTATTTAAAACCGGGTTTGAATTAACTTAACTTAGGGTCTCTTCCAAAAGTCAGAGTTGTACTCGTATAATCAAAATGATAAAATATATTCCAAAACTCAACAATTTGATATGTTACTGCTGTTACGTTACCTACCAACTGAATTTCCATCGGACTCAACGTTTATTTTACCGATTTTTCTAATAGATATATTTCTTATCAGTAATCAGTATCGGAGATTTTATGATAACACTGACTACAGAGTTTTTTCTATTATAAATCCGGGATTCTAAGTCAATTTATTTTTAATTTATGTTAATTATTTTTCTAAGATTGTCTTTTATTGTTGCCTCTTTTTGAAATCACTGAGTGCTCTAGTTCTATGAAACTTTGAGAGATATTTTAAAATAAATAGTCCATCTGCTTCTCATGAATTTTTTTAGTAAATTACATTCAATGTTTACTCTTCTCAAATGTATAACGCAGCATCGTATGCTTGCACGAATAATTGTGTCATTGAAACTCGTATTTTAATCGTTTCAAGTAAGTACCTATACGTAGGTATATAGGCTTGATATAAAGTACGAACTAAATAAAACTATGAATTATAAAATGTAAAACGTATATTTTGAAAATATTTAAATGTATGCGCGACAGCAGCTGTTGTACCTATCATTTTTGATAACGTTTGCAATAATTTTATCATGTTTATTGAAATCACAGAATATATATTTGGTACAGTGTGATGTCCCGTTGTCCGTATAAAATATTATTGCGATGAATAATGTGCGCCATTCGTCTTAATCGTGTCGTCAGAAAGGATCTATTTAGGACTCGGATGTTAATCTTCTTAATTTCACGTGTGCCCATGACTCACCGCGCGTGTCGACGGTTTTCCCGCGCGGATAAATAGTGATTAAAAGAAAAAATATGACCGGTCTCACGGACGCAAAAAGTAAAAGTAGCTTTGCCCGAAAATTATAATATACGAGCTGGACTTTTACCATACTGAACGATGACGAATTTTCAGACTTTTGGCATCGTCGTTATTATTATTTTTTTCAAACGATTTTACTGGAAAAACATATTTTACAGCAGAATGAATATATATATATAATTAATATACACACATGTATCTATATTATTATGTACAAAAACACAAACGCATAATGAAATAAATCGTTAGGTAGAACAAAATTTACTAGAATAATTGTTATTTAAATATATAAGAAAGTATGCGGTAGAAAACCCCAAAAAAATCGTAGTGTATATATAATATATATAATATGAAAGAAGAACTTAGGCCGTCCCGAAAAAAATATTTTTTTTTTTTTTTTTTTTGGGGAGGGGGAGGGGTTGAAAATATAAAAAAAAATATATAATACTTCTCTTCAAAACATAAAAAAAAAAGGTAATCAATATTTTTCCCATTTTGCCGACTACAATCGTAATAATTCATTGTTTGCCGATTTAAAATTCCAAAATACTTCATAAACGTGAGTGAATAAGCAAAAAAAAAAAAAAAAGCATCGACTTTTTCTACTATTTGCCGACTGAACTTAAATTTGTAAACTGAACTTAATTTTGCCGACTGCTTTCCGAGATGAGAG